>JBBPTE010000052.1:36462-51151 GCA_038093935.1 Tylopilus cf. pallidocervicolor | reverse complement strand
TGCTAGCCTCTTCCGTTTTATACCGTAGATCACTTATTCTATCCCTGCACATGATATCGATACGCGCGTACAGTACGCGTGGTTCTGCATTTTGAATGTTCTCTTTAGGATTAGGATTGTCTCGTATATACCAGAAGTAAAGTAACTATGCATGACTGCCTCAACTTGCCGAATCAGAAAAGTAACACCGTAACCAAAAGTTTGATACTTGACGAGTTCCATGATGATGATGGGTGAGGAAATCATCCATCAATGAGTATGCATCAAGTACAGAATGATAACGTTTCAGCTATCCTAGTCAGTCTTACGAGTATGGACGCAGTTGCCCTTGAGCCCACCTCGACATACGGTACTTGGGTTGTATCAGCACATGTTCGCCAACAGCACGGCCTAAAAATAATGCGCCATGCGCAGTATATTGGTTTACAGTTACAAGCAACGAGTGTGAACAAAGAACCACAGGAGTCTAGGATAGTATAAAACTAAATACCGACATGGATGTAAGCAATCCGTTGCTCGAATGGTATGTCCACAGATTTCATCGTCTGGTTCAGCGCCAGTGCTGCGCGGGTATGGTCCAGACGACCAGATTCGTCCACGATATACTTATAGAACGTTGTCGCGATCTCTTCCGTGGTATCATCCCCCGTCTCCCATATGGGGCTAATCACAGAACGGAATCCAGCAAACAGCATCGCGGACGCGAGGTGGATCTTCTCTGCCGGTTTCTCTACGTCCTTGTCGTCTTCCTCCTCGTCGTCTTCTTCCTCGTCGTCGTCGTCGCTCTCGCCCTTCTCCTCGTCCTTCTCGTCCTCAGGACTGACAGTCGTGAGACAAACCGAGAGATATGCAAATTCTGAACCCTTCAAATCGCATCCAATGATCTGTTTCATCGTAAGCTGTCCGTCGTGGAGAATGAACCCAGACTCGGTCGGCAGCGTCTGATCTGCGACAACACGACACGAGAAATGCACCCATTCGTTCATCCCCAGCTCGTCGACCACCCTAGACACGCTACATTCCTCCCCCTCTATCCGTGTGAACGTGGCAATGTCCTTGACGCACTGTCCAACTTTGTCGAGTTCGCCACCTACGCTCTCCCCAGTGGCCCTGTCTTGACTGATGCAGACGAACCGTTTCGGTTTGGTTGCAGAGTCCGGTTCACTTCGTCTGGCCCGAGTGAGCGCGGTGAGCGTCGGTGTATAGGACGAGATGTAGAGGTCAGCGAGATTCTGTTCGCCATCCCTATACGGACCAGCAGCATGCAAGGGCAGCAGAGAGAACTCGTCAGTGGGACACCACCAGATGCGTGATTGAGATGGAATCGTCTTTTTGAGCACGTCGACAATTAGAGAAACGACTTCATCCCAGACTTCGCGTAATAACAACGAAGGATCTCTCGTCTCCTCGGCACTCGTTGCCCGCACAGTCAACGTATGGAGTGCCGTCGACAAGTTTTGGACCCTTTCAGCTGTGATCTGCAGTGGTACATGGACGGGATCTCGATCAAATAGGACAATGAGCGCATCGCACCCATGCCGGCTTGCGTTCACGATGATGACGGGACCTTCACTGGCAGCGCATCGGAGATCTGAGTACAGCGGCGGAAGAAGGAAGCGTGAGAGACCAGGCAGCTCCCGAATATTCCTTACCACCCTCTCCATGTCCGAGTTGAGACCACATATCCGTTCCTGCTGATCCGCACCAGGTGAATCTAGGGCACTGCGAACGGATGAGGTAAGCTGAGTGACCTCGTCTGCTAACGTCTTTCCTGCTGGGCCAGATGAAGCGATGCCATCAAGGAGAGGACGATGGGATATGAGATGGTCCCAAAAGACAACGCGAGCTTGTTCAAGGAACTCAGCAGCCTTGGTAGGCAAGCTGTTACGAAGAAAAGCTGAGAACCCGGCCACTGCAAGCGCCGAGGTGATGTTTTTGAGGACGACAAGATGCTCCGGTAATGACGGCAAAAGATGGTGAACAAGCGATCGAAGGGAAGTTTCATATGCGAGTAGGAGTGTAGGATGCCGGAAAAATTCAGCCAAATGGATCCATGCTCTAACTGTGGAGACATCCACTGGAGATACGATCGGGGGTACATCCACCAGTTGACCAAAGGTGCTGAACATCTCCTCCCTATCCTCTAACCGCTTCATGTTTGTGAACCGAATACGGAGCAGTTCTGTGAGGTCGAATAGCGACGCTGACCGATCGGGTTGACCAGGACGATAGAGCTGGAGTGCATGTCGCATAAGGACAATGGCCTCGTCCATGTCTTCTGTAACCCCGAGCTTCGCGTGACGAGAGCGAAGAACGATCGCAAGGCTGCGCAAAAATATGTGTCGAAGAGGGTCACTTTGTGAGCAAAGGTCGATTATTTCTCGGTGAAGGGAAACAGATTCGTTGACATCGTCTATCGACCCAAGGTGCTTGTACCGAGAGAAGAGATGACCTGCAAGGTTTCTCAAATGCATCAACCGGTCAGCGTGTCCTCGTGGGGAAAGTTCGAGTGCTTCCCTATTGAGACCAATTGCCTCGTTGAGGTCCTCCACTGCTCCAAGCTCATCGTACCGGGCGGAGAAATCCGAGGCTAGATTGTTCAGAAGCATAGACCGATCAGGATACTCTCTGGGAGACTGTTCCAGCGCTTGTCGTCCGAGAGAAATGGCACTGTTCAGGTCTTCCATCTCCCCAAGTTGCTGATACCGAGCAGAGAGGCCTACTGCAAGATTAGTCAAGGACATCAACCGTTCAGCTTGATCTCCCGGGAACAAATCGAGTGCTTCTCTGTCGAGGGCAATAGCATCTTCGAGGTCCTGCATAACCCCAATCCGCTTATATCGATGCAAGAGGCGGGATGCAAGGCTGCTCAAAGTCGTTGACCGATCAGGATGTGGGTGTGGGCAAAGGTCGAGTGCTTCCCGACTGTGGATAATGACTTCATCGAGGTCCTGCATTGCACTGAGTTCCTGATACCGCCTGAACAGACTGACTCCAAGATTTTTCAGTGTCGTCAACCTATGAGGATCCCCACGGGGCCATAGCTGGAGTGCTTCCCTGCCGATGGATATGACCTCATTAAGAACCTGTATTTCCTCGCGCTCCTTGTACAGAGTGAAAAGATTGGTTGCAAAGTTGCTCAGAGTCGTCCAACGATCAGGATATTCTTTCGGGAAAAGGCTAAGTGCTTCGCGGCCAAGTGAAGTGGCCTCATCGAGATCAGACACAGCACCAAGCTGCTTGTACCGGTCCAACAGATCACTGCCAAGGTTGTTCAAGGACATCAGCCGGTCGGGGTGTCCTTGCGGGCGGAGCTGTAGTGCTTCTCTACCGAGCAAAATAGCCTCGTCGAGGTCCTGCCTTGTCCCGAGTCGTTTGTATCGAGTGGAAAGATCAACCGCAAGGTTGTTCAACGCCATTGGGCGGTTATCGTTTTCTTGCGGGCAAAACCCGAGCGCTTCTCGGCCAAGCGAAACGGCCTCGTCGAGGTCATGCATTGCCTCGCGTTCCTTATGCCGCGTGGACAGAAATATCGCGAGATTGTTCATGTTCTTCCAACGATCGAGAGGTTCTTGCGGACAAAGGAGTGATTCTCTGCCAAGCACAATCGCCTCGTCGAGGTCCTCTATTTTCCCAAGTACCTGGTAGCGAGTGGAGAGATCGGGTGCAAGGTTTGTCAAAGACACCAATCGGTCTGGGTGTTCTTGCGGGAGCAGCTGGAGTGCTTCTCGGCTGAGGTCAATGGCTTCGTCGATGTCCTCCATTTTCCCAAGTTGTGCATACCGAGTCGAAAGACGAGTTGAGAGTCTGTTTAAAATCGACGGACGATCAAGATGTCCGGCTTGCGGAAGAAGATCCAGTGCTTCTCGGCCAAACGCAATGGCCTCGTCAAGGTCATTTATTTCCCCCAACTCCCCATACCGAGCAGTGAGATCCAATGCAAGGTTGTTCAAAGACAATAACCGATCAGGGTGTCCTGGAGGGCGAAGTTGGAATGCCTCTCTCCCAAGGCTGATAGCCTCTTCGAGGTCCTGTATTTCTCCGAGCTCCCTGTACCGCGTGGAGAGATCGATTGCGAGATTGGTGAGTGGGATATTTCGATCAGGGTGGTCTTGCGGGCAGTGGTCTAGAGCCCTCTTGTAGAGGAAAATAGCCTCCTGGAGGTCCGCCATCACTCCAAGACGGCTGTAACGAACACCGAGATGCATTGCGAGTCTGCCACAGGAGACAGATTGCATTGGATGGCCGGGCGGGCAATGTTTCAGCGCCTCACGGTCAAGCTGGATCGCCTCATCAATGTATCTTGTCTCCCCTTCTTCCTCGTACTGGGCTACAAGAGATTCCGCCAAGGAGTGCAGATGCTCAATAGCTGGTAGATACGTCATTTGACTACTCTTCACATCAACGGAAAGAGAAAAATACCTTTCGATTTCATGCTGGTTTCTTGAATGTGACCCTCGTAGTATGGCCCACGTACTTATGAGTAATTGGGGTGGCACAGCTTCGATGCTACCGATCCCGGGATCCATGCGTCGCTCACTCACCTTATAAGGTTGCCCCCGGGCTGACCAACATGAAATGAGTAAAGACATCAGCCCCAGCCTGACCGATGCAACCATGGCGACAAGACATGACAAAGGTTTAGAGAGACGGTAAAAGTGAGTCTTCTTTGCGCAGGCCGAAATCGAGATGTGATATGACCTCAGAAAGTTGAAACAGAGGTTTCATCTCTGGTTATCGGATCACGTTTCTCTTCTCTTGACTAATCGGGTTTAACCGAAGGAACATCGAGCTGACACTCGATGGCAGTATTTATGACAGCTTTGGTGTTCTGTCACGCTTCAATTGTGTAAATTTGACATGCACAGCCGAGCTCGAGTCATTCGCTTGTGTGATCGGTGAGCCACTGGGAGAAGGGATTCCTTCTTAGGGTCTGCCTCGATTCGAATGCAGTACTAGAGTCATTTCAAGACACCTGCACTTATGTGAGCTCCAACAAGACGAAGCTACGCGAGAGAAGATGTAAAACTAGGCACCAACATGAATGCAAGCAATCCGTTGTGTTAGTAGTACATTCACATATTTCACCGCTTCGTTGAGCGCAAACGCTGCATGCACGGGTATAATCTACACGTCCCGTCCCATCCACCAGATGCTTATAAAACGTCGAACCCACCTCCTTCGTCCCGGCGTCCACCGACGGCCACATTAGCCCATCAGAGAGCGAAAATCCAGCGAACTGCATTGCCATTATGACGTGGATTCCCTCTTCAGAACTTTCGTCGCCTAGATTCTTGTGGTGCTCATCTCCAAGAGTTCCCTGACAATACAGAGAGGTACGCAGATTCCAGATTCTTCAAATCGCATCCAATGATCTGTTCAACCGAAAGGTGTCCATCGTAAAGGACGAAGGCAGATTCAAATGGTTGTACTCGATTTGTGAGAACATAACAATGGACCCACTGGCGCTTTCCAAGCTCTTCGAGGACCGTAGAGACGTTCGACACCTCTCCGTCTATCGGGGTGAACGAAGCGATGCCATCGAGACGGCTGAATTCAGCGCCGACAGAAAGGTGTTTGCTGTCACCGGGAGTATTAGTCTGACCGACATATTTCCGCTCGGTTGCGGAATCCCCTATAGCCTCGCACGAATGAAGGCAGTAAAAGACGGAGTGTACGATGGGATGTAGGTGTCAGAGAGGTTCCGATCGTCCTGGACTCTCTATACAGACCAGCAGCATGCAAAGGAAGTGGAGAGAACTCGCTAGCGGGACACCACTAGATGCGTGATTGAGACAGATGGGTTTTCTGGAGAAAACGGACGATAGGTGAGACGACGTAGTCCCAGAGTTTGCGTAATGACGACGCGGGATCTCTCCTCCTCGCTTCGATTTCCTGTGCGGGCAGGATCGAGGCATGAAGTTTCCTCGACAAATTTCGGATGTCCACCCTGCGTCATCTGTACTGGTACATGGATGGGATCTTGAACAAATCGCAGATTGACAGGTCCTCCGCTGGCCGCGTATCGGAGATCGGAGTAGAGAGGGGGAGGAAAGAAATGGAAGTGACCAGATAGCTCGCGAATATTCGTCACTACTACCCTCTGCACGTCGAAGTTGAGACTGCATACCTATTTTTGCAGATCAGTGATCTGTGCCGTAGGGATCGAGGGAAGCATGTGTGAGGTGGGTCCGTGGTAGCCAATGATAGCTGCACCAAAACCAATTTGCTGATGCATTGCGAATGGTCAAGGTTATCTGCGTGAACTCGTCTGGACTCTGCTGGCCTCTTTCCTGCTGGCCCAAAATGATCGGGCAAGGCTGTAAAAATGAATGGTTATTCTCTTGGCGTCACCGAAGGCGTGTCACAAAGTACGAGAACTCTTGAGATTGAACCTTTAGTGTAGGGAAATTGGGTGCCGAACTTGAAGTTTCAGACTCTTGACAGTGCCCAAGAGAGAGAAGCTTAAAAGTAACAGCCTAAGGTTCCCTGAGGTATTTTTCAGTTCCGATCTAATGTGGACGCCGTTCCGTTCGTGTTTTCTCACAATTTCTTCGACAGTCCAAGACAGATAGTGGTTGCGGCTTCTCAGGCCCATATCACAAGATCAAAGTACAATTCCAGTGTTTCCGTGCACTGTCATTCTTGGAACGGCACAAGAGCTACTCTGCGGCCGGAAAACCCCAGGAGAAAGGGAACAGGAACGACCTCGACGGTCGTAGGACGGCGTGCACATTTCGTGTGTCGCCACAGTCAAAGCTGTAGCCAGATTTAGCAGAAGAGAACCTTCCAGGTCCCAAGGAACTGCCATGGTAGGCTTTGTGGCATGTTTGGACTGAACTTGGAGAGGATCTGATCCAACTGCCGCTCTTGGAGCGTCGAGCAAGTGCGAACCAAAGGATTACATAAGGAAGATGACTGCTGAGGTACTCGTCTGGTGCTGAGTCTTAAACGGTCTTGCTTCCAACAGAGCTCTACAGTACCCGTTACATACATCATTAGCCCTAGAGGAAGGGTTTGGTCACAAGATTCCATTAGCACCCACACGTCCTGGTGTGTCTCACCGAACATCCGAGAATGACACCTGACCAGGCGCCCAGATAACACTACGTTCATCAAGTTCCTGATGGAACCAGAAACCGAAGCACTCTACACGCGCATCGTGGCCACGCTTTTCATTTTCGTGGTTTCCCTCTTGGGTGAGGCACAGATGCAGTGATCGCCGAAACCGCCGCTGACATCCTCATGTCAGCTGTCTCGTTCCCGGCCCTCTCAAAACGTATCTCATTTCTCCGCATACCACGAATCATATTTTTTATCGGGAAGCATTTTGGAACAGGTGTGTTTATCATCCAAGACGCATCTACGCAATCTGTCTCATAAAGTTTCAACAAGGCGTTATCCTATCCACGGCATTCGTACACTTACTACAGGACTCATTCGATGCCCTCAAAAGCCCACCCGTGCTGGCTCGCTGGAAAAAAGTAGGAGACAATGTTGGCTTGATTGTGTTTGTGTTGTTCATCTGTTTTAAATGACAACATTGTGCTCATGCTCGCATCAGATTGTGCTCTCTGTTAGCTATATTTCTTGTAGAATGCAAGTATTCCCTCCCTCTCGCCTTTCTACGACTCATTCTATGGATCATGTAGATGTATCGACTTCGTATGTCGACCAGCTACAATCATATAGCTCGGCACCTTCGTCCATCGCAACAACTCCGCGGGTCGAATCCCCTGCAGATTTGGAAGACCCTCCACCCTCTACCAAATCCACAACCGCAGAACGTTCGATTGCAGAGCAAACACCACTCATGGGGCCATCGAATCCTCGTCACAAACCGAATGATCCTCCTCGTGGCTTGGATTCCTCGTATGGTGCTGTCCACCATCACGTCCATACGCACGACCTTGGGAACGGCGACGCATCAGCATATTTCGAGGGTCACCACAGACACGAATCACGAAGTTTACACATGACACATCACGAACGTAGTCGGCCATCTGCCATGTATGGCCCAGGGGTGTTTTCCGAGGGTCGACAGAGGGATGTACGTCACGTACACCAAGTTGAACCTGTGCGTCGTCACCACCACGAGTTTGAAGACGCAGAAGGTGTCTCAGATACACATGAGCATCACTACATCCACCATCATTGTCATCTTGACGGACGCGAAGATAAGATTAAAGTGGGGAGAAAAAGGCAGATCGTTGGCATACTTGTGAGGCCCAAACTTGTACTCGCCAACAATCACTTACGTTGGTCAAGGTATTACAATTAGGCATCATGATCCATTCATTGGTAATCGGGCTCACCCTATCGATAACGACAGGTCCGGACTTCAGTGCGTCATTGTTAATCTTCCTTCCGGCATTTGCTACAGCGGTGACTGTGCAGCATCCCTTTTAATTGCTGTAATATTCCATCAGCTCTTTGAAGGACTCTCCTTGGGTATAAGAGTAGCCTCCCTACCCTCAGCACAGGAGCCAGGATTTAAATACCTGAGCATGCTGAAACCCACCCTTGCATGCCTCTTTGCCATCACCACACCCTCTGGCATCCTGCTCGGGATTCTTATCTTTGCGCACAATGATGACATTGGTACGCCTTCAACTCACCAATCCACCCCTGATTTAAGTCACGCTAACGGATTCACGCTCGAAGCGCACCTACGTTTTACTCAAGGAATCATGTCTGCCATCTCGGCGGGCATGCTCACATATGCTGCGTGCGTCGAGATGCTCGCCGGCGATTTCGTGATGGATCCGACCCTGTGGCGGAGCGGTGTAGGGAAACAGGCACTTGCACTGGTCAGTTTGGTGGCTGGCGTCACTGCCATGGCGCTGGTCGGGTCCTAGGTTCTATCGATTTGTAGTTTGGGTGTCCCTTGTACAGATAGTCTGTAGATAGTCATGACTTTGGATTATTTGTGGATCATAACAATGCGTTACGCTTGAAAGTGGACCAAGCCGGGGTCTGCACTCTTTAGAATTTGCAAGCCACGACGAGAAACAGACGGTACTAAGAGGACGAGGAAACGAGCAGTATACCTATGTAGAATAAACGCCTCACGAGAAAAACTAAGAAACCGCGACCGTTTGCTTCTCAACCAACTCAAATGAACACTAACAACATGTCGAGATGTAAACAAGGATCCACGAGACAAAAATAAAAAGGAAGATGTCAAGGTGCGTCAAACCGTGCGTGTGAGGTCGTGCACACTATTCGAGCGAGAAAGGGATCCGTTGGTCAACGCCTCCTCAGACGCTGAGGAGCGAAGCTTCTTGCGTTTCGCGGGTCCCTCGAGCGGGCGGGACTCTTCACACTTGATGGGAGTGGGCGTGACGGGCTCCTCGATGGACCGCACGTCGATCTGCAGGCAGGCTCCCCCGTGGATCTCAGCAGTCGGTGACACATCGTCAACTTCTTCGGTGTGCCGAGCGCGCTTCTTGCCTCTTCTGACAGTGAGGAAAGTAGGCGTAGAGGCCGGAGTGGCGATGATTTCCGGGTTCACGCTCGACGCAGACGCCGCATCTTGAGGGGGCTCAGAAGACATGCCGGTAGGGAGCGAGGGAGACTTTGCGTGGACGAGATAATCCGGGGGTAAAACGCGCCCGAACGCATCGGTTTGCATGTTTGTTAAGAGCTGGCGTTGTCTGGCGATGATATCCCCGGGACTGTAGGGAGGAAGATAAGACGACGGCTCAGACCAATCAGGCCAGCGAGGGTGGGGTGGAACAGCTTGAGATCCTGATTCGGGGACACGGCCGTAAACGCAGCTGGGTTTGCGCGACTCGAGTTCTTCTAGCGATATGAAGGCGCCTTCTCGATGTAATGGCTTGGTGCCTCTGATGGTAATGACGACGTCCCCATTCTCGTCACGGATGATCGGCTGGTAATTTGAACTATCAAGGGGGTGGATCGTAACGGTCCGGGGGCGGTCAGTGAAAAATACCACGGCCGTTCTGGAAGGTGCAGAACGCAGGACGGGGTCTGTGGGGGATGGCATAGGGACATGGCGAGGAGGCGGCATGGTGGAGACACCCGCCTTCATTCCTTCCATTTCGGCGCGAACCTTGGCGTTCTCCTTCTGCTGCTGCTGTACCAGCAAGTTGCACGCCTCCGTGCGCGTGACAATCTGTGAGGTCTCTTCCTTGAGCACCTCGGCGAGGGACTGAAACTCGACAAGCTGCGACTCGCACTTCGTGATTTTCTCGCGGAGTGATTCGATTTCTAGGGAGAGTTTCCTGGAGGAAGAACGTCAATTGTCGTAGAAATACGACCGACAAAAACGACTTACCCGACAGGTTCACGGTTATCAGTAGATCCTTCAAGTAGCTGAGGGCGGTCACACTCAGCTATCGCAGCTTCGACTTCGGTCTGAACAGTATTCAGGGTGCTGATCCGGCCAGTCTCCAGGCCTTCCTTAATATTCTGTAGGATCAGGAGCACACCAGTGTCGATGTGTGCGCGCGGGCTAGTCATGATGAGAGTGTGTGTGTGGGAAGAGTGTTGGGAATGACGGATGAGAGTGCGGTGTGTAAATCACGATGTCAATGTTGGGAATGGTGGAAATGTGGACCGGGTGGACCACAGGCAGATTCTTAAATCCAGTACCACGGGCGATGCTTCGGCCCACAGCAGTGTCAAAGCGAGGGAGATGCTTGGACACGCCATGCCATGCTTTAACAACGGCGCTCCGGAGGGTTTAATCAGTCACGCCCTCCGTCTCACCTCGGAAATGTTGGCCCGCATTTAGGATGGGTCCAAGCTTATGGAGAGGGCCGTGCATGGCGCTTTAGCCCGGCACAGCAGGGAATGGAGCGTAAACGTATCAAGGTTGGCAGGTGCCGAGCCGTTGGGCTTGCTTTGATCGTGTCGCGTCGGACGGTCCCAGCGGGTTAATGATTTGACACCAGCAGAACCCCCAAATTAAAGGGCCGTCACCGATAGGCAGCAACGCGTCTGGGGCCTACAAGCAGGTCCAAGTGTAGAGGGGGTAACAATTGAGCGCGAGTCAGACCCGGAGGAACTTGACACTCACAAACAAAACGGGCGTCAGACCGTTGGTGCAATTCAACTGCGTAACAGCTACCCTTTATTTTGGTCGCGGTCGGCCCGCCTTTTCAAGTCAACAAGTTTCCATTGTCTTCATGCTCCGTGACAAGCTCGATCTCTCAAGATCTCGACGCTTTCGTCTTGGCAGTCTCAAGGCATCAAATGAACGAATTTATCTCGAGAAATTTACAAGTGAGGAACAGACTTGCGACATAACTCACACATATGTTCTCTTCAACACGCCATCGACTTTTTCGTTGACTCGTTTCTTCAGTAGTTCGTGCTTGGACTACCATCTCTCCGATCTTAGGATGGTGCACAGCTGGGAAAACGTGCAAACCCAATAATTAGAAAGGTAATGTGTCTTCGTACTCTTCGACACACTGGCATCTGATCGTAATCCCTATCGTCTTCTGGTTTCAATCACCCTCACCAAACTGCGCGATCGACGTCAGAAGATCATCAAAGTCTGCTCGCCATTTTCTGTGGTAACAGTCAATGGGATCATATGTACACGCGTTGACGCATCGACGTACCCCCATTCCATCATCGTAGCAGCGTTCTTGATCCAGACCGCTTGGGTGATGCTGTTGAGTCCACCACAGTCTTGACCGCCGGTGAGCATGTCTTCCTGCCCGTCGTGAAGGAGTTCGTGGATGGCGTCAGGCTTCGTGGATGGACTCACACCGGCCATTGCACTCTCAGGTGCTGGTCTTGGAGAGTGCTTTGGATCCTGATTTTGTGCAGCAACTCGTGGGGATTATATACCTACAGGCATGTTTGTGGCACCCTGTCTACAGTGGCACACTCAAGATAACCTTTTGGGGGTTCAAAGGTCGTTGTTAGAAAGTTGCTCGGACATTTCAAGCCACTTGCGACGTTTCGTAGTAATGATATCAGACTGACAGCAGGAGGCCTTGAGACAACCTTTGAGAGTTACTCAGTTGACACTCCTGCCGTCTTTTAGCGCAAGCATTTTGCCTAACAACAGCCGAACTCGAAAGGCTGTCTTTGGTGTTTGTAGTAAGCGAGCTAACACGACGGTAATGTTGACAAAAAGGTAGCACGCAATCACCGCAACAAAGATCAACATCGAATATCTAGCCGCCTCATTGCATTAAGTATGGGGCGCATCAACGGTCGGGTGATCATCCGTGTATCCCCGAGCGATGCCACTACGACCCTGTTCCAGTATACTGGGCGCGTCCTCGCCCACTCTCGTTTCCAGACCCCGAAAAGATCGAGATTGCAGGTACTGCGCTGTCAGACAATGCACGTCAGTCCAGACACAGCAAGCTTGCTTTATGCGCCACAACACGCACCCGCGGCATTCTCCGGGAGTACTGTCATTGTCCCTTCTTGGTTCCGGAGAACCACCGCATTCGCGGATGACATGTCCTCGGTAGCGGGTTCAGGGGCTGGAGAGAAATGAGACCAACTTATCGGGAGTACTGGCCTCTTACCACCAAACCGCCTCACGTGGCGGTATTTTCCGGTAACAAGAGAGAATGTCGGTTGGTCCGGATCTCGGTCCTCCTCGTTTTGAGTGTCCTTGCGAGCTTTCCAAAGCGGTAGGGGTCAGTATATAATAATCCGGGGAAAGAACACCAACAATTAGATTCAGCGAGCAGTCGTCCAAAATCTAGCACATAGCGACCAGTCCATGTACCCTCAGCTTGAAGTGCGACTTCCAATTCATACGGCGTGATTATCGGTCGATAAAATTCCTGTATCGCGGCTTTGAGACAAAATGGGAGGATCAGTATACTAATGGACGTACCTTGGACTCGATGACGCTGTTTTCAGGACAGGCCGCCAGAACAAAACATTCGATCTCCATAAAATTTCCCAATTTCGCAGGGTTGAGCTTGCCAACGCTGATCGTGTAGCATTTTTTGTGTGCTTTGGCGAGAATCTTGCGAAGATGGGATATGAGAGGTAAATAAGACGCTGTCAAACCTTGGTCAAGAAAAGGCGACAACAGGACATGAGTACCGACCGACGCCAAGCGTGCCCACAAGAATACCGAACACGTCGGCATCGCGGGCCTTCTGGACGGCAGCGAAGCGTCGCATAAGCAGTCTATTCGTTCGTTCCGACTCCAATCTCGAGAACTTGGTGATCGGATTGTACGAGTAAACCTGTTAGTACAGCCATGAGCAAGTATCGAAATCACCAGCCAACTGGACTTGCATGACTTGAGGAATGCGTCATCAACAGATTTGTGAGAGTAAGGCTCTCTTCACCGATAAATACGATAGTGTGTGCGATGTCGTCAATATTTGAATCGTTATCCGAGGATGTAGATGCTTTGCATTGACTATCTGACTTCGAGGGGAGTGATACTGGCGCTGGGACGGCCCAGGTCGGTATCTCATCATACAAGATGGATAAGCCGGTTTCATCTCGAAGACGCTTCACAATATCTCCTATAAACTCTATCGTCGATCCCGAGTGTCATGGTAGAATATTGGCGCTGACCTGCTTGGTACGTATATCCGACGTCGTGTCGAACAAGGACAGTTTTGGATTTGGTCCCATTATCACCTGCATCCGGGACGTTTGTGAGGGTCCTGCAGAGTTCCTGGACACAATGCTCGACATCGATCGGTTTGCGACCAAAGATGTAGACGACAGGTAGCCTAGATGTTCTGTGACAGTGCCGTCAGCTCTGTATCGAGAAAGGAGCAAGTAGGACCTACTTGCTCATGCACGCATGCCCATAGTGAACCATCAAGTCGGCATCGACGTGCTGGGCGGCGACCTCATCGACACAGCAACTGGATTGGCGTGCTTCTGAGCGGGAACATGGTGGTAAGACGGGACGTGTCTTACTTGCCGTAAGATGTGTCCGCCAACACATACACATCGTGTCCTTGGCCCACGTTCTGTTTAAGCAGCCGATAAACGGGGACGGCGTCGTGCAAGAGTTCGTCTGGAAACTGGAGTGCTACCTGCAGCGTGTCCGTTTAGCGATTGAAAAACAGAGACGCGCATCGCACCCTCTTGTAGTCTCCCCTGAGGATGATTTCTGCCGTCCGTTCGACCTCGTAAAACTCGGCGACGTTGGCAAGTTCGGGACGCTGTGCGGACGCGCTGGACGTGACGTTGATCGTGCGCGCTATCGCCTCCTCGCCAGAAGCAGCGAACGCGGTGGGTTGGGACATGGCTGGGAACGGTTGACTCATTGCACAATGCCCACAGCCCCTCTTCGGTCCTCAGCCCACGATGCAGCTCACACTCTCCTCCGAGTCCGTGCGCAACGCCGTCTTTACCCATGAAAGCGGTCAAGTATTGTACAAAACGACCCATCCATACAAGGTCGGGATGGGGACGACGACAATCCACAAGATTAAGCCCAACGACGACCCCATGGACATGCGCGACCAATTCGACGTGGTTGGCACGATTGAATGGCGTATGATCGGATCATCGACGTTTCGTCTCAACGGTCGGGAGATGCAGTCCAATGCATTTCTTCCTTCGCACGGGATCTTGGGGCGGTGCGTGCACTATACTTCTTGGTTGATTTCCGACTCATGGTCTTTTGCAGGAAGCGTACGTTTACAGGGCCAGATGGTTGTTCGTACAGATGGGATATGGTGTTTGACGCGGTAGTGGTGTGTGCACT
>JBBPTE010000052.1:17143-31732 GCA_038093935.1 Tylopilus cf. pallidocervicolor | reverse complement strand
TCAGAAGACTGGGACGCAGACAGTGGATCCAGGCAGCCGTCCCCCAAGGCACCGGCAGCGGGAGGTAGTCGACAAGGAAGCATGAATGGTATCAGCAGCAGGCTCGATAACTGGGTTGAGCCTGGTCCATCTACACCAACCAAACATGGAGGCACTCAGGCCCAAGCCGAAAACTGGGACGATGATTTCGAGGACAAAGGCGACTCTCCTCCCAGTCGACGTCATCACGCTCACCGCGCTTCTCATCACACGTTTCAATACAACAATCATGCTCACCCTCATGCGCTTCGAACCCGTCATTCGTATCATACACCACCGCGTCCAAAACTTCGTGCTGAGCCCGAAAACTGGGACGACGACTTTGACGATCCCATGGATCCGTCGAGTTCCACATCACCCAGCAAAAATAACGACACCACCCCAGTGATGAAACGTACGCGTCGAGATGCCTACGTCGACACTTCGGACGAGGAGGACGACGTCGATTTTGGGCTCTCAGAGGACAAGGAAGAGGACAAGACTGTCACTGCACGTTCGCGAACAGCACCGATGCCCCGTGGTAGCTCTTCGAATTCCCATTCACTTGCGAGTTCTCTCCAATCACCACCTCCTGTACCTCCTCTTCCTCACACTCTTTCCCCCTCGCCAATCGAGCCCTTTCCTCGCTCGCCTACCGTATCGGTGTTTTCAATACCAACAACATCGGGCCGGAACTCTATCGGGCATTTTAATTCCACGTCGCATCTCGTCCTTTCAGGTGCCTCGTCGCTTGCTATGCTCCCTCCCTCTCCACCACAGCGTGAACGACGGCGTCTCCGTAAAAAATCGCGACCACCGAACATGGATAACAATGTATTTGAACTTATCGAAGAACAGCGCGATTCGTCATCTCCGCCGCTACCTCCCTCAACCCCCGAAAGGGCGTCCTCTCCGCCTATGGTACCAATGATGCCTTCTTCGGTGGAAGCTACTCCTGGAGGCGGAGGGTCGAGAACGCCGCTATTATCACGTATCGGTTCGGTCAAGAAATGGGGCGTTAGAAGGAAAAGAGCCAGCACGGGACCTGTGGAGGTGATGATGCACGAGTTTAGCGTGTCGACCGGGGCAATTGTAGAGGAAGATGGTACGCCTCGACCCCCAAGCTCCCTTGAGCAGGCACAGGCGCAGACGCCCTCTGGCCGGAATCGCGGCAATAACGCAGGTGGAACGCGCTCTACGTGGTTTTTTCGTCCTGGCGGCGCCCATTTTGGGGCTGGGTCTCCGCCGCCGGGACACGCTGAACTCAAGCATGAGAAAAGCCTAGAACAAGCGCGGTTGAGACCTGGGGCTGTAGTAGGTGGTGGTGAGGGAGGTGGAGGTGTGCCTGCGACGCCGAGCAAGTGCGGGAAACTGTCAAAGCGGAAAACGAGTGGTGTGCCGCTCGAGTATACGAGCAGTGGGGACACAAGGTCGTCTTCCGCGTCTGGCGTGCTGGGGCTGGGAAAGCCATCGCTAGGGCCGAACAGACGACCGTCATCGATGCAGGTGCCCAACGGTGCTACTCTGGCGATAGGCACCGGGGTCAATAAATTTGCGTCGGTTGGCACCAGACACGCATCGTACGGGTCTTCCATTGGTCGAGCGTCTTCCTCACGAGTGTTCTCAACACCCACTCCTACGGAGAGTGCAGAAGATCTCCCACCAATGCCTGCGCTTCCCCCGCAAGAAGGTTCTAGGAGTTTTATGGGCAGCGTACGCAAAATTAGTCTTGTAAGCGGGAAGAAACACAACAAGAAGAAATCCTCCCTCGACATCACTGCCGTTCCGTCATCTCAGGATGATACGGGTGACAACGAAGATCAAGAACACGACGCAGACGGCGATGCGAGGATGCAGACGGAACCACAACCCGACATGCATGATTTGTTACCGCCGATTGAACTGCACCCTCCGTCGCCACCACGGACGATCAACGGGGCGTCAGCGGTGCATGCGATGCATGCGATACCGTTGAATATAGGCGAAGGGATGGAGCCCATTATGCCGTCAACGAGTGCGCCCGCTTCTATCACCATGTCATCAATAACATCCTCGACTTCTCCTGTCGCGTCCAGTAAAGCAACCCCTCGATCCCCAGGTTCCCCGCAGTCAGCATCGTTGGGTCGTACTGCACAAGCCCTGGTCCCACCTCCTTCGAATGCGTCTGTGCCGAGAAGAAATTCACTGGGTGATCTGAAAATTCCTGCGAGAATCAGTCAGGCACAGATTGGACTGAAGAGGGATCTGGGGTTGGTTCGAGAGTTTGCAACCAGTGTTGACAGTCTGTGTTCCAGTCAAGCTCTCATAGCTGAAACTGATTACTTGACCTTTACACTATAGAACTAAAAGAGTTGCAGTCAACCTACCAACGTCTGCTTGCCGAAGCGCAGACTATCCTCGAGAGTGCTCCTCCATCTCGTGCCACGTCGCCAACTGTGTTCCGTCCGCGCTCTCGGTTACGCTCCCATACATCACCACCAGCCCACCCCTCATCGAGCGCCCAAAACACATTTGCGGAGTACAAACAAATTGTCGCGACTCTTCATGCGATAACCGTCAAGTACAAGATATCATGGGAATGCGCAGAGTTGTTGATCGAACTCGGTGGAGGGACGGTTCCAACTTCCCCTCCAGCATCTGCACCCTCCTCGAGCCTCTCTGCCCCAACGGTGTTGACACAAGCGGAGCTCGACCGTCGGAAGAACCGTGAGAGGGCTGTGACGCTTTCGGGTGAGGAGTCGAAGGCACCTCCTGTCCCGCCTGTGAGCAGCGCCACGATGTTGTCGACGACGTCCGGTCCCCCCAACGCCGCGTGGCGTGCATCAACGGGTCGACATGATCTCAGTCAACGGCAGCTCGTTCTCCTTCGTGACATGCTCATCAGCGGCGAGCTTCCTCCCGACGACGTTCCTGTGCTCGAGGAGAATGTGAATAGAAACTGGCGATGGGGCGATGCGATGAGCAGCACGGTCACGCTTCCCTCCGAGGAATCTGGGTCCCGAGGAGCTGATCACGGGGAAGGTTCGAAGAAGAAGCGACGCGGCGGGAGGATGGGTCTAACTGGCTTGCGGGATATGCTGAGAATGCTGAAGTGGAGCCATTCGGAACAATCTGCGACGCCGCCGCCGGTGCCCGCTCTCCCAGTTGGTGCCTCGACTGCCTCCCTCAGCACCGATTCTTCCCATTATTCGCATCATTACTCTCATGGTCAACTAATGGCGGGGGATGCCACCAGGGTATCGAAGACGAGTACTGGGCCCGAATCAGTGCGCTCTACGAGGGATACACCGGTCAACTCTCCGTACAGCCAGCCCGCGTTGAGCCATAAATCATCTCCTCGGCGACCTTCACTCGCATCAATCTTCAGGATAGGACAAAAGTACAAGGCCGCGACGTCTTCTTCCGCAGGGGAGTCATCGCAAGACAGTCGGAGCGACGTGCGGAGTGCCAGTCGAGGAAGTAACACGACAGGAGAAGAAGAGGACTGGGATCGGATAGAAGCGGCGATCGATTTAGACAGCGCAGCGCGAGCGCTGGGAATCGAGGGCACGACGACGATCAAAGGACGCAAGGGAAGGATGTCGCCGTTCCTTTCCGAACATCCCTCAGGGCATGTCCCCGGACCGACACTACGACCTGTGACGCCACGCCGTGGCCCGGATGTAGCACAAGCCCTCCGGTTGGAAGCGGAGGCATCTCCAAGATCGATCCGTCCTATGCGGTCGACGCGTCTGTCGAACGTAGAAGAGGTGGAGGACGGGGAGCGACCTGTTCCGACGGAGACCAAGGCTAAGAACCGGGTGTCACTACCTCGGACGAGCCCGCACCGACCACCATCGAGGGGGCAAATGCCAGGGAGTAGTCGGATGGGATCCGTACGGAGTGCGCCGCCTCAGCCTGTCGATGACCCGCATGAGCTTCCGGAGATCAAGTTGTCAATGACGCCAGAGAACATCAAGCCGCTGCTGGAGAACGCAAGGGAGGTGCATGTGCGGTGTCACGAGTGTATCCGGGAGTTGCGGACGTTGTTGGACGCGATGACGACCGTTGCCTCGCCCGTGTCCGCTTAGCTGAACGTCGGTATGCTGCATTTCTGTAGGGTTTTGCACGCATTTGTAATTATCCATCCCCATCCCGGACTTTTCTGCAGTGACATGGACAATTTTCTCTCATTCTCAGTTCCAGGGTAGATTTGTAGATGCATTGGTGTGCTGTTTACAAGTTACTTTTCTATCTTCCAAGATTCTCTGACGTGTTGACATCTTTTTTTCTCTTTCTTTTGCATCCGTCGTGCGTTGCATCGTGTTCCTTAACTTGACCATCACAGAAGGACGTCATTTTTTCCTTTTCTTTATCACCATTTCTTGTTTTCTTTTTTTCATTGACGATACATAGTACGCATATACGCACATAACGTGTAACTCATGAACTGACAGTATATAATGTTTCAAACGATCACAATAGCAGATCGACCTGACCAGCGCTCCTAGAAAACGAGATGTCCGTTATGTAGGTTGGTAGAGACTGTTTGGCAACTGGAACGACCGACTCACTTCGAAAATCAAGGGCCTGGTAGCTTCTCAGAGACACTCGGGAACAAGTGCATAGCCTACCGGGGTGTTTGCACCCTCTGGCCTCACGAACAAAAACATGTACCGCCAGCTGACCACATCCGTATCATACCGAGAACATACATACCGCATATTATGGGAAGTCTTGGATTTTCTGATGGTACATTGTTTCAAGCGGTCGGTGACTACTATTACTCCAACGATACCACAGGTCTCAGCACCTCGCCTGCTGTCAGTCTCGGAGGCCCTGGGTCTGTCTCGTAATTCAGGCGCCACTTTTTTCGCACGTACTATACGGCAACATCATGATGCCGTGTCGTATGAAGGGTTACCCCGCAGTTCAGAACTCTTTACTCCTTTACCACTATGACAGCTAGCGGGAAGTCGATCGTAATGACAGGTATGCCCAGTGTTCAGCGTCTTAGAATTCCAGGTTTACACGTCTTTTACAGAATCATTGCGCTTTGCTTTCGAATTAGTGATTATGAACACTAGAATCGTTCTCTGCCGCATTGTGTTGCCCTGTTGTCCGAAACCACTTGGTCGAGCTGGCCTTATGGATAGTCTCGCTGATCTCCTCTACGCCCGGTTTCAAAGTTGTGGTTCCATGCCAGACCTCGACGAAGCACTTGCACTCAGGCGCAATGGGTTACAACTTCGCCCACAGGGACATCCTGCCCGACTCCTTGCACTGAACAACATCGTAGTTTTCCTCTCTTCCCGTTTTGAGCAGCTCGGAATGCTGCCTGACATCCAGGAAGCACTTGCGCTCCAGCGCAGTGTGGTGGGACTTTGTCCAGAGGGCCATCCTGAACGGATAACGTTTTTGACCAACCTCCCAACTATCCTCTATTTGTGTTTCAAGCAATCAGGGACACTGTCGGACCTCGATGAGGCAATTGCACTCCAGAGAAATGTATTGGAGCTTTGCTCGGAAGGGCATCCCACTCGAGCCTTTTTACTGTCCAACCTTACGGATTTCGTCTCCTGCCGTTTCGATCAGCTTGGCACGTTGTCCGACCTCCACGAGGCAGTGGCACTCGAACGCAATGCTTTGGAACTTTACCCGAAGAGGCACCCTGACAGAACCCGTTCACTTAGTCACCTTGCGGTTTACCTCCGTTCCCGATTCGAGGAGCTCGGAACGCTGTCCGACATCTCCGAGGCAGTTGCACTCGAACGCAGTGCATTGGAGCTTCGCCCGGAGGGTCATCTCGATCGAGGGGATTCACTACATAGCCTCGCGGATTCGCTCCATATCCGTTTCGAGCAGCTTGGATCACTCCCTGACCTCGAGGAGGCCATTGCTCTTGGGCGTTGTGCAGTGGAACTTTGCCCAGAGGGATATCGTGGTCGAGCCGTTTCACTGGACAACCTCGCACGTTTTCTCCATACCCGTTTCAAGCAGCTCGGAACATTGTCTGACCTGGAGGAGGCGCTTACCCTTGCACGCAGCACATTGGTATATCGCCCGAGGGGACATCCAGATCGAGTGTTCTCATTGGGACCCATGGCATTTTACCTTTATACTCGATTTTCCACCACGCATGACCCAAATGACCTCCATGAAATATCCGATTTATATTCTCAACTCTCCGAGATTACTCGGTGTGATTTTTACATCCTAAAACACGGCCATCGCTTGATCCAGGCAGCTGAGGAGTCCGGAGATCCTTCGACAGTTTCGGCTTACCAAACGTTCTTGAACCTCATTACTCAGCATCTCGCAACTCTACCATCTCTCCCTCAGCATCTTGCTGTACTCAAACAGCTCACGACATCGATCGCTGTCGATGCATTTTCAGCATGTATCCGCTATGGCCATCCTGCTAATGCAGTTGAGCTTGCTGAGCAGGGCCGTGGTGTTTTCTGGAACCAGTTGACCCGCCTCCGCTCTCCTCTCGACGAAGTAATAGCATCAGGTAACGAAGGAAAGAGACTGGCGGACAACTTCACACAGTTAACTTCAGTCCTTCGCAGGGTGCTGGATGCACCTCTCGACGCTGAGTCTCATCACGACCAGGCATGCCGTCTGAACATCCAGCTGCAGGATATCGTGACCGAGATTCGCAAGTTGCCTGGCTTTTCTCGTTTCCTTCAGCCCCCACTCCTCTCTGATCTCCGGAGTGCAGCTTCCAGTGGGCCAGTCATCATTGTCAATGCCAGCCAGTACAGCTGCGATGCACTCGTAGTGCTATCTGACAAAGATCCCGTGCACATTGATCTTCTCATCACGAAAGCCCAAGTGTCCGAACTATCAATGCAACTCCGTTCCCTGAGATCACGTGCCAGATTCAGTGATTTGACGAGGGAGTTTTTTATGTTCCTACGAGAACTCTGGGACATGATTGTATCCCCAATCGTGACAGTCCTTCGGGAGTTTTGTCCCAGAGGATCGCGAATCTGGTGGTGCCCGACCGCCGAGTTCTCCCTTCTTCCATTGCATGCGGCTGGCTCGTTTAGGAAGGGGCAACCAATGTTTTCTGATCTTTACATCTCCTCTTATACTCCAACTTTGGCAGCTCTTATTCGTGCTCGGGAGGAGCCGTCGGACCCCTCCATTGAACAGCATCGCTTTTTGATTGTCGGGCAAGCTCAAGCTCCAGGACAATGCGAACTCCCTTCAGTGAACATCGAGCTGTCTACTGTATCGCAGCGTATTGGACCTTCGTCAGCTCTAACTTGCGTTCAAGACCAGGATGCAACAACTGCCAACGTCGCTGAAGAATTGAAAAAGAGCGAGTTCGTTCATTTTGCTTGCCATGGAATTCCGGATCAGAAGCGGCCATTCGAATCCGGGTTTGCTTTAGGCGATGGCCTGTTGAAGATCGAAAACATCATGCAATATAACTTACAGAACGCCCAGTTTGCGTATCTGTCTGCTTGTCATACGACCGTCGGAGACGAGGAGAGTCCAGACGAGGTCATTCATCTCGCTGCGGCTATGCAGTTTGCCGGCTTCCGTTCTGTGATTGGGACGATGTGGGCTGTGGATGATGCACACACGAACGAAATCACGTCTAGATTTTATGAGTATATGCTGGACGACTGTGGTCGTCTGGATCACACTCGTGCGGCGTTGGCATTGCACCGGACAATGCGCAGTCTTCGTTCGAGCAAGATACCCATCGATCAACGGATCCTGTACATTCATATTGGTGCCTAGGAACTCCTACTTTCCGCTGAGCACGTTTTTCTGCATACGTGACTACTGGAACGCATACACCTTATAGTCGGTACGACTATATCAATGTAAGCAGAGCTCGACCCCGTTTTTAGAAGGGCGCTGAGTAACGGCTCTTGTCTGGCTGCTCCAGGTTTGGTTGGTATGTCCTAGCTCCTCGGACTTACAATGGGTATCTATGGCTCGTCATGTCCTATCGATCGTATAAATCTGTCTGGAGTTCAAACGAAACATATCGGCTAATTTTTCACGTGCTGCGTCATTGAGCAGCAGGACTCCCTCTGTTGATGAGTTGGAACCTCTCCCGCGGGGTACCCTCATCCAGCGATTTCAATAGCAAAGCTCATGTTTCACCTCCATACTCGCTTCAGGCAGCCCAGAACGCTAAGTGATCTCAACGAGGCAGTTGTTCTTTGACGAAATGTATTGGGATCGCGCAAATACGGGCCGGAGCGTGCTATTGCACTGAGCAACCTTGCGGGTGTCCTTCATTAATCATTCCCGCTTCAAGCCGCTCGGAACCCCGTCCGGCTCAAAGAGATACCTTCCCCCGAACATAATGCCGAGGAGCGGAATCCCACCCAGATGGTCATCCTGATTGAGGTTTTCACTGGGCAACCTCGCGGTTTACTTCTACCCGTTTCCAATAATGCTGTTGACACTGATGAGGTACTTTCCCTAAGTAGAACGCAACGCATTAGAACTTCGTCCGGAAGGGCATCAAGATCGGGCGATCTTCCTTTATTTTCTGTCACTTTCAATCCGTTCTGAGATGACCATGTTCCAAGTTGATACGACTCGGAATGATTAGTATTCGCATTTATTATAAACAGAAAAAGATAGATCTATTCCTGCAAAGTAACCGTCAAATGTTCTCGGCGGTAGTTCAATTG
This sequence comes from Tylopilus cf. pallidocervicolor, assembly GCA_038093935.1. NCBI lineage: Eukaryota > Fungi > Basidiomycota > Agaricomycetes > Boletales > Boletaceae > Tylopilus > Tylopilus cf. pallidocervicolor. The sequence continues at coordinate 23,066 of JBBPTE010000052.1, read as the reverse complement.
ACAACGCAGAGGTTTAACATCACTAAATCTACTTACCATCATGTCACTCCTCGTCCTCTCCGCTCAAGACGTCGATGCGGTGATATCAGAGTTACAGCCAAGTGATCTCGAGGCGCTTATGGCCTCCATCTTCAATAGGCTTTCCTTCCGGTTAGATCATGCGTCCCCACATAGATCATCGATATCGATGGCACGACACACTGCACTCTTCATGCCGTCCCGCGTACCAGACCTTGGAACGGCCATCAAGGTCGTCTCTGTTCCCTCTTTCCCGGTGGCAGGCACTCGTCAAGGGTTGCCCGCTTCCACGGTCGTCCTGGACGAGGCCACTGGCCGTGTCAAGGCGATCATAAACACCACCGCTCTGACACCTCTCCGGACCGCTGCTGGTGCGATTTATTTTCGTTCGCTCAATGGACAAGTCAGACATCAGGTGACTGATCAAATGACAGGATCTGTCCTTGCCACTCGTCTCCTTATCTCCAAGGTACCAAAGATATTGGTCACATTCGGCGCGGGAAAACAGATCAAATGTCACGTCGATCTTCTCCTCCATGCATTTCCATCCTTCGAATCCTGTACCATCGTCAACCGCGCCGGCACGGACAACACGCGTCTCCACGAACTCGCGTCGTCTCTCCGTCAGATGCACTCTTCCATCACATTCAACACTATAACGCTAGACGACGAACGTGTCAAGGACGCGGTGAGAGCCGCGGACGTGATCTGTACGGCGACATCTTCCGAGAAGCCACTATTCCCATCCGAGTGGGTCTCTTCTGGCACCCATCTCAATCTAGTGGGGAGCTTCACATCTCGCATGCACGAAGTCGATTCAGAACTCATCAATCGTGCATGGAAAGTCATAGTGGATTCTCGAGCGGCTTGCGCGGTGGAGGCCGGAGAACTTATCGCCGCGGGCAAGGCCGTGGATCCGAACACAAGTCTGATCGAACTCGGTGAGTTGATAAAGGAAGGTGGCGATGGGAAATTCGTGCCCGTTGAGTTGCCTCAGGGTTTGACAGAGCCAGATCGGGTGACTATATTTAAGTCCGTGGGGATTGGAATCCAGGACGTGGCTATCGCAAGTCTCGTTCTCTCCCGTGCTGAAAGCATGGGATATGGAACACGAATCGAAAACTACCACACATGAAAGCTCTAAATTTCGTCAGATAAGTAGGGGAGTGGGTTCATGTCGTTGTACTAATATCTGCCATCGAGTATGGGGAATATAATATAGCAAGACATTATGCAGTGGTGAAGACATGACATTTGGCTCTCCAGCTATGTGATGATGAAATGTGGATCTCATCTACCCCTTCAAGCCCCTCGCGAGTCTAGTGATCGTGAATACAATGACCGCGCCTAACACGAACCCAGACGCAAACCCCTTGCCGTCTCGCGTAGTGTCAGCAACTTCCGTGCTGCGACGCATGTCACGCAACATCGGTCTAGGGTTGTCTTTATTGAAATTGTTCTGCGGAGTCATCTCAAGAACAGCGTCCGGAGCTGTGAGCAAGCCCGGCAGACCATCCAGAGAAGTCATATTCTTGAGGAGCCAGTACGTGCGGAGGGACAGCTTGGGGTTTGACCCCTCATCACTGCCGTCACCCGTCGCATTATCCTCTTGGTGGTTGCGAGAAGCGACAAGATCCCTCTCTACGCTTTCGATCTTGTCGGACATCCGGAGGAGCTGTGTACGATGCATGACAAAGTCGTACAGTGGGACCGCATAACCGCATGACTGCTCACAAATAGCATTCAGCCACAATGAGTATCAATGCCTCAACGGACACGAGGCGGGTTACACACCGAGCCTACTTGATAAACGTCGATGAAGATGGCAGCCCGGGAACCCGGCTGACGGGACGTTGCAGGGATGAATCTGTTGTACTCAGGTGAGCCATATTCGTGCACGGTTCCTGTGACACATGAAGGCATGGTTTTAATACCGATGAAATAAACTTACTGAGACACGTACCGATACCAAATAGCTTCAGGACCCTAGGAGGGCCCTCGAAAGCACAAAACATAACGGTTATCCTGCCGTTCTCCCGCACGTGCGAGATGGTCTCTACACCTGTATATTGTCATAATGGCGAGAGTCAGAACAAATGTTCGACTAAACACAACAAACTGCACGTCACCGCTCCCTGAAAGGTCCTCATGCCAAACTCGCTTTGAGTCGATCACGTGGAAGCAGTCAGCTGTTCCCTTGGGTGACAGGTTGATGTGGCCTTGTGCGCTGAGCGGGGCGGTGGCGACCCAGAACATATGTTGTTTCTTGATCCATTCGTAATGCGACTGAGGAATCTCGTCGTAGAACTTACCCATGATGTATTCGGCACGTTATGGCGGGACTTTCACTCCGAGAGGGAATCAGTTCTTAAGTAGCGCAGTTATACGGCGCTTTCCGCTGCGAATTCCACACGACATAAAGGCCGAGGTGTTGCATGTTACATGCCAGCCAATCGCTGGTATTATATGGCACACGGCGGGTCACTTGTTTGCTGCAGTCCCTCTTCTCTATGCATGAGCCAACCCTCGGGGGTAATTGTAGATTGTGGTGAGTAGAAGAATCCCGGTCTATCTGTTTGATGCAAGGTCATCTTCACTCTATGAACATTTGTCAAGTCGTGGATGTCCTCCCACAAGCTTTCAGCAGTCGCTATGGTCCATTTACCACATCAACGAATGTGTTACTTAGATTTCATGCTTCACACTGATTCCAATTCCTCATATTCATCTGCAAAATTTGATAACTTGACATTATCTTTTATCCGATGAATCGCACACATCCTTCCCAATGATATATTTGACGTGAGGCTGCGAATTACCTGCGATCCTTCATCCTATTTAGACGAATCTATAAGTTACTCTGAGCACATAATCACATGCTACGGGGCCCTTCCGCCGTGACCCTCACCATCGAATTTTGGTTGTGGTTTGCCGTCCATTCCCCTATTGTAAAAATAGGATATGGAGATCATCTCGACCAATACGATCCCGAGAAGAAACCAGAATGCGGCTGCACGCTCATAGTACTCTTGATGACCACCAACGCTAGCTTCCACGGAAGTTTCGATTGAGCAAAATGCCGTGATCCCGATCGCGGAACCAAACTGCAGAGCACCATTGAAGATTGCACCGACAGTACCCGCCATGGATGCGGGTGTAGCCCGGAAGATAGCAATGCTACGAAACCATGATCATCAAATGTACACAGGAGATAGAAGTGACTGCGCATACTTCGTATGGGTATATGTCAACATCGTACCAGCACTACCGAGACAAAAGGCAGGGAAATTGTAAAGCCAGTAGTTCTCTGGTAGACCACCACCTACAGCAACTAGGGCTGTAGAGACAGCTACCATAGAAAGACCAGTGAGAATGATCCATTTCGAGCTGAACACCCTTGACAGCGAGCCTGTAAAGCTCATAATCAATGCAGCCACACCGAGCGGGAACCTGAAAGCATGTTTAAAATTAGTTTGACATTATATAATGTACGCTTACATATGAAGTGCGGTCGAATTGGCTGTCCAATGAAAGACATCTTGCCATAAAGTTGTGAAGGCGATGAAGAGCGCGTTCCACCAAAAGAACGGCAACAGAGCTGAACCAAAGAGGACAGAAAAATTGCCATAAAACCACGTGCGAGGGGGGCTAAAATAATAGAACAATTAACTCATGGACATGGACTAGAGCAGGTACAACTTACATGGCCGCCTTGTCAGCTGGAACTATCGTTTCCCAATAGAAGAACACAGCAGCGAGCAATATCGAAATGATTAATGGAGTGATAACTCCTGTAGTGGCCCAGCCATCTGCCGATCCAGACGTCACCGCATAGATAAAAAGAATGAGCGAAACTGACGAAGTTATATCAGTCTGCAATAACACCATTTCATGAAGATGAAGTATACCAGTTAAAATTGAAATCCCAATCGGGTCAAGACTCATCCATTTCGCACTGGGCGTGTCAAGCTCATCTTTAGACTTTGCAACCTCCGGGGGGATTATAAAAAGAGAGGCAAAGGCAACTGGAATGGAAACGATCGCAGCAAAGAAGAAGACCCAGTGGTAAGAGGCGTATTGGACAAGAAGTGCTCCAATGAAGAGCCCAAGCACTGCAGATATTATATTATTGTTTTTTAAAAAAAAACTGGGATGATTCCAATACCTACCATCTGCAACTGCACCACAACCGCCAAGCACAGCGATCGCCCGAGCTTGTTCAAGTGGTTCCGGAAAAACACGTACCAAAAGGGCGAGAGCGGAGGGTATTGTCATCGCAGATGCTATGGCGTAGTCAGCACAGTCAACAACCTGTGATCTCTTACTTACCAATGCCCATGAAAGCTCTCAATACAATGATCACGATCTTATTGTTCACAAACCCAGCGCCGATAGAAAGAATCCCCAAAGACGACAACCCAGTTACAAAGGCATTTTCTAACATTTCCCGAATAAACTACGTGGGTGAACGTCATGTTCCACTTACTTGGATTATAGACATCGCTTATCCGTCCGCTCTTCAATAACGTTTATCAGATCACTTTGCAAAAGGGTAGTAAGACTTACGATTAAGAGAAACGATGCAAAGGTGAGTTGGAATGCACTAATGATCCAAGCGGATTGACTCCCTTTGATACCGGTAGAGCGCATGAGTATAGGTATTGCAGGGACAAGTGCAGCATTGTTGAAAGCGTCCAAGAATTGTGCGAAACAGAACATCAACAATAGAGTGAATTTACGCGCCAACGAGAGCCGCTTTACAGGACCATTGGTCAACGTTTCGGCGGATGAGACTGGAGCATGTAATGTCTCTGACATAGTGCTAAATGTCCTTAAGCAAAGAACTTGCTGTTAGACGAGTGTACCTGGGGGAAGAGGGATAATATTTAATTTTTCCCGGGTCAGTATCTATTTATTGGCCCATGGGTTGAAAGTCTGGCATTAGGAAACAAACCAGAAAGCTTCTAAACGCGATAAACATAACTCGTGGAATGCCAGGGTGGCTCCACAAGGGAAAGAGCATCTTGTCGACTCCCAGAAACAGTAAACCGATCATATGAATGCATGAAACGACCGCGACTTGCCGGAGGGGCGAGGAAGAAGAGCAATTTCCGCTCAGATACCGTTCAAGCGCGTGAATGCGGCGCCCGCCTGCGTTACAGTATGAAGGAAGAAGGTTTGAAACGTTTGGGGAAGGGAAATTCTGGGGAGGACGGGAATCACCGGATGATGGAGGGAGGCGTATGTGTCGAGTTGGAGAGTGCCACGAAGAGCGGGTTGGCCTTCGGAGGGTGTAATGGGTCCGAATCATGCCGGGATGAGTAGGACATGAATGAACCACACCGGAGTGCCACGTATATCCAAACCCCTGCAGAATTCTGTAAACTGTGGCTGTAAAATCAAATCTGTAGTCACTAGGTAGTCGTCAAACCAACGGACGGTAACTCGCAACCTGGATCGTACTCACACACCGCAAGTCGCATTCAAGTTTACATGGAATAAAATCTGTTCCGGCTGACAATGCTACGACTCCAGAGTCTAGATGCAGTCCTCGGAGTCCTCGGATAGCAGGCCGTTTTATCATACGATCAGAATTCATGAAGTAGTTAGCATGTATGATTCTCGATTGATTCCAATGCAAGTTAAAGTAGGTGTGTAGAGTCACGTGACGTGAGAACATACTAGTGAGCAACTGGTAGGATAAAGCTGGCGCAATCACACAGGTAACATTCCATGTGCCCAACAGTAAACCATACTTACTGCCTTTGAACAAGAATAAACCCCATCTAATTAACCCTCTTTCTGAACATGACCTTCGCACGTGGATTAGCAGCCGACATGCTGCCAATATTTAAGCTTGGCGGGTGCGTTGAGTTGTCCTCCAATTTCACGTCATACGTCACAG
>JBBPTE010000051.1:23472-36655 GCA_038093935.1 Tylopilus cf. pallidocervicolor | reverse complement strand
CATTGGCGGGGTACGATCACGTCTCTTTCGTTCATGTTTCATGTTACAGGATCGTCTGCACGCCATGGGAAAGCCACATGTGTTCCAGCAGATGATGGAAGTCATCCAAGTGAAGACGGTGTCCAAGGATGGTACGCCGCTGCCGGTGACGGAGGACGTGGATGCGATCGTTGCGGACATCTTCAAACGCAACGACGTGGACTTTGAGAAGTTGTCCCGCGAACTGGCCAAGGATGCTCCGCTACCCGCGCGCTTCGCCAGTAGCTCAAAGAAGTTGGACTGACTGGAGCGTAGTGCGTGTATGGCAACATGTTGATGTACATACATCGATTGAACTTATTCCAGTACCCACCCATACCTGGGACCCAATTGTTACCTGGGACCGTTTGTGGCCATGTTTTATGAAACAATTTGTAGTGAAACCACCCGGGCCCGTCCTATCGGCCAACCGGGACCTATGTGATAAGTATCCAATCCCATGTTGAAGTATGCTTCCGCGCTCGAGATGCTCTTGTGATCGTTCACGTTATCTCGCAGTTATTTTTCGCGATTATTAGCTCCGTTCAACGGGCTTCTTTCGCACGAGGCCCCCCATTCGAATGTCGTTATCCCCTCCGCGTCGGCGTTTTTCATTGCGGATTTTCCATTTATAAGTAGGGCCTTATCCTTCCAGAAGGCTCTGAAGAGTACCCACCATCATGCGCCGCGTTCCTTCTAACGCCGCCTCGTCGGACACTCGAGACGAGAAACAGTCGCACTTGCAAGAGAGCCATGCACACGCAGTATCGACGAGGGAGGTGGACACGGGTGCACAGATTGTCGCTGGGTTGGAGGGCGAGTTGGATCCTGCAGGGGCCGCGCGCGTCAGGTGTGCACTGTTTCGACGCCGTCGTCTCGCATGCTCACTCGGCTTACGCAGGAAGAAAATCGACTACCACATTCTCCCGATGATGTGCAGTGAGTGTTGGCGTCGACTCGTCGTGGGTGGTCGTGCTTGAATGGCGGGTGTGTGGTGACAGCACTGTACGCGTGAGAAGGCACGTTTTCGCTACGTGCTCGCGTTCGCTTATTCTCTTGGAATGCAGGATCCAGTTTATGGATAAGACCACGCTTGGCAGTGCCTCGATTCTCGGCATAGAGTAAGATTTTCGATTACGTGAGGATGTGGGGTTTCCGCTAACGAGCGACAGTCAAGGCGCGCATCTCACAACCAACCAGTGAGTGCTCGTGACAATGTGTCCAACGGTATCCTGATATGACGTTTTCCAGATACAATTGGTATCCCTTGTTCCTGGTCGTTGCTTACACCTTTTTGACGTGGTGTCCGCGCAGGCTCGGCACGATATTCTACATCAGCTACTTTGTCTTTGAATACCCCCAGAACCTTGCTCTCCAGCGGTTCCCAGTCGGACGATGGATGAGGCACGCGTCCTATCTACCCGGCTATGTCCTCCCTCACTAACTCCATACCCAGTCTCAACATCTTCGTCTGGGCCATTTCTCTCATCTGCCAAGCGGCGTGCACCAATTTTGCAGGCCTGTTCGTGTGCAGACTGTTTTTGGGCATGTGTGAGGGCTCCATCACGGCGGGGTTCATGATCGTGAGCGCCATGTTTTACACGCGCAACGAACAGACGTTGCGCATTGGGTATTGGTGTGCGTTCTCGTCGTCGTCGGTGATATCGCGGGTGCTAAATATGACTAGTTATGATGAACGGGGCAGGTGAGTCGATTGAATCGAGTCGGGGACGATGTTGACAGGTACGATAGCCCAGATCATCTCGGGATTCATCAGTTTTGGGTCTCTGCACATCAAGACGACTGGGTTCGCTCCTTGGCAATGGTGAGAGTCGCGACTCTGTCGAAACGACGTAGAAAGGCTGATGAGATATCAGGCTGATGGTCATTACTGGTGTGATGACGCTCGTCGTGGCAGGAATCTATTGGTATGGAGTCGTGATGACTTATACCCTTGGCTGATGGTGTGTTTTACAGGTTCTTCTTCCCTGATTCCCCTACCAATGCGTGGTTTCTTACCCCGAGTGAGCGTGCGACGGCAGTCATGCGCCTCAAGGTGAGTGGCCGCCAAGTGAAGCACCATCGCCTTGTATGGACGCAATCCTGTAGGAAAACCAAACGGGTGTGGAGAATAAACACTTTAAGAAGGAACAGTACGTTTTGCATTCACATGCGTGTGATGTTACTGAAGAGACACGCAGGATGGTAGAAGCGCTCGTGGACCCCAAGACCTGGCTCTTTGCACTCTTTTCTGCTTTGGGCAACATCCCCAACTCGCTCACGAACCAACGCCAAATCATCGTCTCGTCCTTTGGGTTCACTTACCTCGACACGACGCTTCTCGGCTGCGTGGACGGATGCATCGAGATCATGACTATTTGGACGGGGGTGACCCTCGCGGCCCGCATTCCGAATGCGCGTGCCTACGTCGGCGCGATATACTTTCTTCCCGCCCTGATTGGGGTATTGATGATCGAGTTCCTTCCGTGGAGCAACCAGATTGGGTTGCTCTTTGGGATCTGGCTCGTCGACATCAACACCACCGGCTTCGTCCTCTCGTTGTCCTGGCTGACCAACGTGACGGCGGGGCACACCAAACGGGTCCGTCTTGTTCTTGTCCGCGACGGTGTGATGATGACGGACGGTGTAGGTGACGACGAATGCGATCATGTTGAGCGCGTATTGCATTGGCAACGCTGCAGGTCCGTTCATGTGGCAGGCGCAGTATAGACCGCGGTATGGTCTCCATCTTTTACTTGGCGCCCGTTGACACGGGCCTATACAGGAACCGCATTCCGTGGATCATCATCGGGGTGTGTTACCTCGCCTGCCCGTGTCTGCTTCTCGTCCTTCGGTGGCTGTTGGCGCGGGAGAACGCACGCCGGGACGCCGAATCGATCGACGACACAGAGGAGGCATTCTTCATCGACAACGCGGGGGTACAGGTCAAGGTGGACAAGGTACGCCGTGGATGGGTCGGTCGCCGGTCTCTGCGCACTCACCGGATCTTTTTCAGGCGTTCATGGATTTGACGGACCGGCAAAACCGGGACTTTCGCTATGTCCTGTAATCAGCTGTGACATGTAAATATGGGGCGATGGCGAGGTCTCGCTGATAACGTGGTGCTGGACACGCCATCGGATCTCCCGACGGATCTAGAGCGCTTTTGTGTGCCAAGATGCGAACGATGGGGTCTGTGTGTGCTGTGGAGGGGGAGATGCGACGACGGCTATCCTGGGCTGATTCGGCAAACTCGACGCACACGGTTGCTGCACACATGGACATGCGAGCGACTATTCCGTCTGACATGAGATCATTCATATCCGACGGGTCAGCGCCATCACCAATGAAACGCGGGCACTTGTCCTATTCAGTCGCGTCGCGGGCAAACTGCGGGCTGCGTCGAAAAATGAACGGTGTCGTCACAGCCTATAAGACGGTACATAACGCGAACGGAATCGATGATAGGCCACTCTCGCTGACGCCCCCATGATGGCCTCACGGTCAGTCCCTCCCCCCTCCCGCGTGCGCCGCGTGCTAACGGCACCGAAGCATTCTCCAAGACTTGTTGGCCATGTCACAAAGCGTCGGGTTGTCCAAGGCGACGGTCGTTGCGTACCTCCTCCCGCCGTTCGTGTGCCAGTACGTGATGGGCGTGCTGGTGCAACTCGAGGGCACGCGCGCCTACCGGCTCGCGCTGTTGCCCATCATGCTGTGCCTGGCCTGGCGTGCGACGTTTGTAGACATGTCGGGGGGCGATCCGAAAAAGGCCCAGGCGAACGAGATGCTCGTCGTGAGTTGCCCCGACGGCATTGGCGTCCCCGCGTTGCGCGCTGATGGCGTCTAGACCCAGATGGCGTCGATGGCGACGCGCTCGGCGGTGTGGGGCGTGACGCGCCTGCGGTACCAGCGGCGCGACCCCGAGACGGACAGGCCGGGCAAGGGCGGGATCTGGTCGGCGTGCTGGCATACGTGGGATTTGCTGCTCGGCCCGCGCGGGATCGGGTGGAACTGGCCGCGGGGGCTCGTCGTGCCGACCCCGTCGTTCGCGACCGACTCGCGGGTGGTGTTCGTGGCGGCGAGCGCGGCCGCGTGTGCGTGCCACGTTGTCGGGTTCGACGCGTGCGTGCAGGCGATCCGGGTGCTGTCGCCGGCGACGTTTGGGTCGCTCCGGGGCGGGACGCTGTTCGACCACGCGCTCCCGCCGGCGCTCGAAGCCGCGCGCGCGGTGTGGGTGGCGTTTCTGGCGGCGGCGTCGGCGTACTTTGGGGTGCAGTACACGTACCACGTCTTGGCGATCGTGTGCGTGGTGGTGTTTCGACAGCGTCCGTCGCAGTGGCCGCCCATCTTTGATGCGCCGTGGCGGTCGACGTCGTTGAGCGCGCTGTGGGGACGGCGGTGGCACCAGCTGATGCGGGATATGCTGTTGACGCTGGGGTATGCGCCGTGTCGGTGCGTGGCGGGGCCGTTGGGGGGGCTGGTGGGCGCGTTTTTGGTGTCGGGGCTGTTTCACGACGTCGAGCTTGGGCGGCGCGGGTACACGGCGGTCGTCGTCGGGTTCTGGGTGATGAACGGGGTCGGGGTCGTGCTGGAGCGGGTGTGGACGCGGGCGACGGGGAAGCGGGTCGGGGGCGTGCTGGGCTGGACGTGGACGGTGGTCTGGCTGGCGGTGTGGGGTGTGCCGATGGCGAACGTGTATGCCAAGGTGGGGCGATTTGGCGGGTTAGAAGTCGTCGGCGGGTTCGAGCCGTCGCTGGCGCTGGCGGGGTTTGTACGTAGTAGATGGGCGGGGATGTAGAAATGTTTCATTTCAAGGAGGACTATTAAAACGGGCCGTTGGGAGGGTTCGGAGCCCAACCATGTCGTCGCAAAAGATACCCTTCAGCGGGGAGACGTTTGTGGTGCACATCCTGCCCGCGCTGGGGTGTGTGTATGGGATGGCCGTGCTGGTCCAGGTCGAGGGCACGCGTGTCTGCCGCCTCGCGCTCCTGCCCGTCCTCGTCTGGCTGGCCTGGCGCGGCAGCTTTGTCGACATGGCGGGCGGCGATCCCAAGCTCGGCCAGCTGAACACCGGGCTCGTCGTACGTGATCCCACCTCCGCGTTGCGCTGTTGCTCACACGGTCCCAGACGCATCTCTGCGCCCAGTCGCTGCGCGCGACCGTGTGGGCGATGGCACGGGCGCCCTTTCGCCGCCAGAACGACGCCTCGCCCTTTTGGAACGCGTGGGACCTGATGGTCAACACACGCGGGATCGGGTGGAACTGGTCGCGCGGACTCGTCGTCCCCAGGCCCGTCTACGACACGGACTCTCGGGTCGTCTTTGTCCTCGTGTCCACGGTGCGTCTGGGGGTGTCCGCGCTGGGGTTCGACGCCTGCATCCAGCTCATCCGCGCCGTGTCGCCGGACACGTTTGGCTCCCTCGTCGGCGGCTCGATCTTCGACCCCGCGCTCCCCCTCCACCGCAGCCTGTTGCAGGCCGTCGCGGTGTCCTTCCTCGCCGTCTGGATGACGTATTTCGCCATCCAGTGGAGCTACCAACTGGTCGCGATCGTGTTCACCCTCCTGTTCCGGCAACACCCGTCGCAGTGGCCGCCCATGTTCGACGCGCCGTGGCGGTCGACGTCGTTGACCGAGCTGTGGGGCCGTCGCTGGCACCAGGCCATGCGCGAGCTCGTCACCGCGTTTGGCGTCCGGCCGTTTGGCTCCCTGTTTGGCCGGCTCGGCGGTCTGTTTGGGGCGTTTCTGTTCTCGGGCGTCTTTCACGACATCGAGCTGCGCGCGTTTGGACGGGGCGGACACACGCTGCCCATCGTCGGGTTCTGGGTCATGAACAGCGTCGGGGTGATTCTCGAGCGGGTGTGGGCGCGGGCGACGGGGCGGCGGGTCGGGGGCGTGCTGGGCTGGCTGTGGACGTTTGGCTGGCTGGCGCTGTGGGGCGTCTGGGTCGTCGACGCGTGGGCGCGGGCGGGTCGGTTTGGGGCGCTGAGTCTCCCGGGCGAGGTGGCGCCGTCGCTGTGGCTAGTCGCGCACTGTCTGTACTAGTAATCATGAGCTTTCTTCCGACCCTCTCCCCGTTCGACGTCCTCCAGGCGGCCCAGGTAGACACCCTCGCCGACGTCCAGTACCGCCCTGACCCCCGCGACAGCTCATACAGCACGCCTACGACCCCGCACGCGCGGGCGCGTCCGACGCCCAGCGCCGTCTCCAGCAAGACCTCTTTGACATCCAGAAACGCGACGAGGCGTGGGGCCTCGTCGTCCCCTTTCTCCACCACGACGACGTCAACGTCCAGTTCTTTGGTGCCCACACCGTCCAGGTCAAGATCGCACGCGACTGGTCCGTCGTCGCTCCTGCCCCGTAGCCGCCTGTTGACGCACACACACCAGGGACACGTTTCCACCCGACCACACCACCGCCCTGCGCGATGTCGTGCTCGAACTGACCGCCCATGCCATCGCGTCGGGCAAGAGCAGGATCATCCTCCGAAAGCTGTTTGTCGCGGTGAGCCCCGTCCGAGGTGTGGCGACCCTCGCTGAACCCGCGTCGCAGATCACCTCGCTGGCGCTCAAGATCTCCCCCGCGACCTGGCCAGACTGGATCGTCTCCACGGTCGAGTTCCTCTCCAGCCGTGGGACACCGACCGAGAGCGTCCTCGACCTGCTGTCCATCGTCGCGGAGGAGGTCGAGACCGCCGACCTGATGGGTGCGCACAAGTAAGCACGCCCTGTTTTACTGGGTTTCGTTTGCCCACCCCCGTCCTAGGATGCAGATGCAGCAGACCCTCCTCGACGCCGCCCCGCTCGTCGTGCGCGCCGTCGTCACGATCATCACCCAGCCCCGCGACCGCATGCGCGTGCGCGAGCTCGACTCGGCGCTCAAGTGTCTACAAGCATGGATGTCCGTCCTCCGTGCAAAGTGCGTCACATCTTCGACCGTCGTCACAGGTGGATGACGTGCGTGGGGACAGCGATATCACACCCCTCGTTCCGATGCTGGTGGCGCTGTTGGCGCCGCCGACGCCCGAGGACGAGATCGACCCCGAGGTGTTTGGTCCCGCCTCGGATGCGCTGCAGGAGATCATGACCCGCTCGTCGTTGGCGGGTGGCGCGGGCGTCGTGTCGCTCACCCTTCCCCTCCTCGTCTGGGTCGACACCTGGGGTCCCCGCATTCTCCAATCCGGTGCGTTTGTCACGACTCCCTCGTGCGTCGTCTCACCCCGAGCGACAGCCAACGACGCCCCCGAACTCGCCCACGCCCTCTGCAAACTCATCGTCACCCTCGGCGACCACTCGAACACGTACTTGGCGTCCCACATCACCACGCCGCTCCCCGTCGCGGGCTCGCCGCACACCCGCGCGCAGCTCGTGCAGAGCTTTTTGAGGCTGTTGCTCAGTTATACGGGGTTGCCCGGGTATTTCGGGGTCGAGGAGGAGGAGAGCGAGATGACGCTCGGGTTTTGGTATCTCTTTCAGGAATCGCTCTGGAGCGTCGAGTATGCGCACGACGACGACGACGAGGGAGGGGAAGGAGGAGGGAGTGTCCCACCCGTGGACGCCGAGGAGCGGCATCGTCTCGCGGTGGTGAACGCGGTGTACGTCGAGCTGGTGCGGATTTTGAGGCGCAAGGTCGCGTGGCCGGGTCCGAGCGTGTTGAGCGGGTGGCCCAAAGGTGGGTTCATGTCCGTTGGGATGGGATGCGCGCTGACGTTGGGATAGATCAGGTGGACAAGTTTCAGGTGTATGTGGTGATGCTTTTTTTTGCGTGTGTGGACCTTATGAGAGGACACAGGTATCGGAGGGACGTGGGGGATACGCTCATCAATGCGTACGTGTGCGTGGTGTGGACGCGGTCGACAAGGTTGACAGGGTTGCAGGTATTATATCCTCCGCAACGACATGTTGGGGTATTACTTGAACGATATTCAAGAGCGTCTCGCAAACGGACCCGAGTCCAATGGATACGAGGAGATGGAGGCGACGTTGCACTGCATCATGTCGGTTCAAGAGGCGGTTCCGCTCGAGGACAATCCATACATTGCGCGGTTGTTTGGACCGGACGTGCTCGGACGCCTACCCACCACCGGCCAAGACAGGATACGACGTACGACGCTCAGTCTCACCGGTGCGCTGCACACGTTGCAGTCCACACGACCCTGTGCTCATGTCCCCTTGCAGGAACGTACGCGTCGTGGTTCACCACGCAGTCGATTACGAGTACGCCCACGTCGTCGCCGTCGTTGCTCATGAACGCGATTTCGTACGTCGTGTCTGCCTTGTCGGAGCCATCGCTCTGTCTGCCCGCCGCGAACGCGCTTCGGGATCTCTGTGACGCGAATCGAGCCGCGCTCGCACCGCATATAGGGGCGTTTGCAGAGTTGCACGCCGGGTTGACGGGTATTCCTGTGAGTGGTGTCGCATGTGTACGTCTCTGCTCACGGTGCGCGTCTTAGGATACGGAAAAGAGCAAGGTGTTGCAGTCGATCGCGAGCGTGATTCAAGCCCTTCCGCCCGAGGAAGCGATCCCGCCCGTGCTCGCCATCCTGAGCCCTGTGGTCGAAAAGCTCGACCACGCCTTGCGGTCCTCGTCGCAGGTATGTGTTGCGACGCGTCGCGTGGGTGACGGAGCCTGATGTGTGGGTAGCTTCCCGACGAAGCGCGCGCTGTCGCGATTGCGCAGCTCCAAACGCTGTCGGGCGTGGCCAAGGGGCTGACGCGCACCGCCGATTCGTTGCTCATCATTGACGAGACGCCTGCAGAGCACGCGGAAGCGGAGCGGTTGCGGCAGGCTCGGGATGATTACCGGATGGTCAAGCTGCGCGAGAGTCTGTTTGCAGCGGTGCAGAGCGCGTTCGAGCTGTGGTCGACGGACGCGAGCGTGTCCGACGTGCGTCCATGTTTGCGCTGTCAATAGTGTGCTGACACCGTGCGACGCGCAGGCGCTCAGCGAGTTTTTGCGCTCGATCACGTCGTTGCCGAGCGACATGACGCTGTTGTCTCTACCGCCGGGGCCGTTGTTGGGTTTGATCTGTGCCGCGTCGCAACGGCAGTTGACGGCGGTGTGGCTCTCGTTGGCGAACATGCTCATTATCCAGCTGGACCCGCCGGTCATGTTTTTGAACTCGACGCTCAAGACATCGCCGAATGTGGAGGGGATGGCGGTCGTGTCGGGTGCGTTGCCCGTGTTGCTGCAGACGTCGTTGTCGATGCTGGGTCAACCTGGGGCGATGGCATCGGTGTGTCTCTCGCTGTGTGTCAAGTGCATGGGTACTGATGTCGTTGCAGAATCCGGATATCGTACAGGCCTTTTTTGGCTGTTTGGACAGCGTGCGTCTAGTCTACAGACTCGTAATCGGACGTGGTATGATTCACGACGTGGGTGTCACAGGTGGCGAAACACTTTGTGGCCGTATTCTACACCCTACCCCCCGGTGCCCTCGATGCCCTCATGCACTGTGCCGTCAGCGCGCTGTCGCTCCAAGAGCGATATTCACTCGTGGCGACGTGCACGTTCCTGGTACGTCCCGCGTCTCAGGCACGCGCCGCTCTGCGACCAGTGACGTGTGTGTGTGTGTTCCCAGGAGACGTTGATTCGGCGCACGGCGGGAAGCGATGACCTCGGGGACGCCGGGACGCGTCTCGTACAGACGCACGGTCGGCCGATGTTGCGCGCGGTGTTGACGGGGTTCGCGGGGGTTGCGCCGCGGTCGGCGACGTTGAACCTGATTGAGCTGTTGTCGATGATGGCGGCCAAGTATCCGACGGAGACGCGGACGTGGATGCACGCGATTCTGTTTACGGTGCGTGAGGTTTCGGGAACGGGGATGGGGTGACGTTGTTTACATGGCCCCAGGAGGATTTCGTACCGTCCAAGGCGACGGCCGAGGCGAAACGGGCGTTTGTCAAGGCGGTGGTAGGGTGGGTGGGCCGATAGGATCCGATGGGGTGTGTTGTACTCACGTCTGGATTAGGTCGCGGTCGCCCAAGAAGACGCGGGAGGCGGCGCAGCAGTTTACGCTCATCGCACGGGGGTTGGAGGGGACGAGTTTCGGATATGCGTCCGTCAGTATGTGATTCGGGTCGGTAGACCGTACTTGGGCGTGACGTGGGGATGTGGGATGAATAAATAGCCGGCGCTGATTGGCTGGGTCAATCATAAAACGGGTCTCTCTACCGGAACTTGCCGGAACGAGCCTTTTTTCCAACATTTCCTTCTCTCGTGTCGCTCGTCGTCGTCGGCGATGCTCACATTCACGCCTCGAGCTCGTTATGCGCTTCGTTCGGTGCGCCGTATGGCCACCGTTGCCCCTCGTATCGGCGATACCAAGGTGCCGATGTCGCTCCTTGAAAAGGGCGCGTACATCAACTATCAGCGTATCGAGGACAACCTTGCCGTCGTCCGCGACAGGTGCGGGGACCGTCGTCGAACGGACATGCGCTGACGTGGGTGTCGGTCCAGGTTGCGTCGGCCGCTGACGCTGTCAGAAAAGATCGTGTATGGCCACTTGGACGATCCGCACCACCAAGACCTCGTTCGGGGTGTGAGCTACCTCAAACTGCGTCCCGACGTACGTCTCTCTCTCGTTTCCCCCCCGGTGCTCGTGGTTCGGTGTACTCACCCGTGTGGGCAGCGCGTGGCCTGTCAAGATGCGACCGCCCAGGTAAGCAAGGGGGCTCGGGCCCTGTCCCGTGTTCGGTCCGATAGACGCTGACGTAATCGTGTAGATGGCGTTGTTGCAGTTCATGTCGGCGGGGATGGACACGGCGGCGGTCCCGACGACCGTGCACTGTGACCACTTGATCGAGGCGCAGGTCGGGGGTGTCAAGGACCTTGCGCGCGCCGTCGACATCAACAAGGAAGTCTATGATTTCTTGGCCACCGCGACTGCCAAGGTGCGTCCCCTCTTGTCGCGTGGGTGGGAGCGGGCGCTGACGATGCGTACGCGTACAGTATGGGCTGGGCTTTTGGAAGCCTGGGTCGGGGATCATTCATCAGATTATTTTGGAGAATTATGCGTTTCCGGGTGGGTTGATGATCGGTACGGATTCGCACACGCCGAACGCGGGTGGTCTCGGCATGGTGGCCTGTGGTGTGGGCGGTGCGGATGCGGTGGACGTGATGGCGGGTATTCCGTGGGAGCTCAAGTGTCCCAAGGTGATTGGCGTTAATTTGACGGGCCAGATTGGCGGTTGGACGACGCCCAAAGGTGCGTCGTGTGCGTCGTGGGTTCTGGTCGCCTGTCCGCTGACGGTCTTTCCAGACGTCATTCTCAAGGTGGCGGGCATCTTGACGGTCAAGGGTGGCACGGGTGCCATTGTCGAGTACCGCGGTCCTGGTGTCGAGTCGCTCTCGTGCACGGGCATGGCGACGATTTGTAACATGGGTGCCGAGATTGGTGCGACGACCTCGCTCTTCCCCTTCAACCACCGCATGGCCGACTATCTGCATGCGACCAAGCGGGCGGCGATTGCGCGCTACGCGCAACGGTTTGCGCACAATCTGAGGGCGGACGAGGGGGCCGAGTATGATCAGGTCATTGATATTGTGCGTGTTTCGTTCTCGGTGTCGGGTGCGTAGAGTGACCGTCGTGGAATTAGAACTTGTCCGAGCTCGAGCCGCACATCAATGGTCCTTTTACGCCTGATCTGGCGACCCCGCTGTCCAAGTTTGCCGACGAGGTCAAGAAGAACAATTGGCCGCAGGAGCTCAAGGTCGCGCTCATTGGCTCGTGCACCAATTCTTCGTATGAAGACATGTCCCGCTCGGCGTCGATTGCCAGGGAAGCGGCTGCACACGGGCTTCAAGCCAAGAGCAAGTTTACCATCACGCCTGGTTCGGAGCAGATTCGTGCGACCATTGAGCGTGATGGCCAGATGGCTGCGTTTGAGAACGTTGGCGGTCTCGTGCTTGCGAATGCGTGTGGTCCTTGCATTGGTCAGTGGGACAGACAGGATGTCAAAAAGGGCGAGGTCAACTCGAGTGCGTCGGTGCCTGCATAGGTGGAGACTTGACGTGTGCTGACGCTCCGCAGTCATTACGTCGTACAACCGCAACTTTACCGGTCGCAACGATGCCAACCCTGCCACGCACGCGTTTGTCGCCTCTCCTGATGTCGTGACGGCCATGGCCTTTGCGGGTGACCTCACCTTTAACCCTGTCACGGACACCCTCACGGGCGCGGATGGCAAGCCGTTCAAGTTCTCGGATCCGTCTGGCAATGAGCTGCCTCCCCGCGGATACGACCCTGGCCAAGACACCTTCCAGCCTCCCCCTGCGGACCGTGCAGCCGTTGCTGTCGCTGTCAGCCCCACGAGCGACCGTCTCCAACTTCTCCAGCCTTTTACGCCATGGGACGGCAAGACGCCCACGGATCTGCCCGTGTTGATCAAGGTCAAGGGCAAGTGCAGTACGTGAATGCGTTTTTGTGTTGAATTCGGTTTGACGGATGGATGTGTGTGTGACAGCGACGGATCACATTAGTGCCGGTGGACCTTGGCTCAAGTACCGTGGACACCTTCAGAACATTTCGCGTGCGTTGTGATGTCTCGGTGTGAGCCCATGTCTTGACTCCTTTTAGAAAACTGCTTGATCGGTGCCATCAATGCCGAGAACGGTGAGGCCAACAAGGTCAAGAACTTGATGACTGGCGAATACGGCGGTGTCCCACAAACGGCTGCCTACTACCGCGACCACGGCCTCAAGTGGGTCGTCATCGGTGACCACAACTATGGTGAAGGGTCTTCGCGCGAACACGCTGCCCTCGAGCCGCGTTACCTCGGTGGTCTCGCCATCATCGTCCGCTCGTTTGCCCGCATCCACGAGACCAACTTGAAGAAGCAGGGCATGCTCGCGCTGACGTTTGCCAACCCCGAGGACTATGACAAGGTCCAGCCGCACGACAAGGTGGACATTCTCGGTCTAGAGTCGTTTGCGCCTGGCAAGCACTTGACGCTCGTTGTCAAGCACCTCGATGGAAGCCGGGATGTGAGTGCTCAGCGTGGCAATGTGTGACGTTGATGTTGATGTCGTGTTAGGACATTCCGCTTGCGCACTCGTTCAACGAGGGCCAGATTGAGTGGTTCAAGGCTGGTTCGGCGCTCAACTTGGTTCGTGTCGGACGTGGCCGCTGTTGTTCTCGGTGACTGACGGTGATGAATGTAGATGGCG
>JBBPTE010000050.1:39476-51930 GCA_038093935.1 Tylopilus cf. pallidocervicolor | reverse complement strand
CAAATCAGCCCTCAAAACGGGGTATGTCAATGTACTGAGCGGTTTTGGGTTTTCCAAAACCATTTCTAAAACTGTTCTCAAAACGCCCCCAAAACGCGGCCCGTTTTCTACTTTGAAGGACCCTAATGACCGCCTGCATTTGGTTGTATGCTTCGAAGGCGTCATTTGCAAAACGGACTTCAAGGTATCCAAAAGATACGGAGCACACTAGCGTAATGACAGCACTGTGGGGCTAGCTAGAGCACACAGCAAGTATGCGAATATTCATCCAGCTCTCTTAGGGTTGTTTTACTGCCTAGTTGTAGGTAGAACAACTATGAAGTTGTGCTTTACTGACTCAAGTTTATTGAGCAGACATCATTTCGTCTCGCTGAATCGGTGTGCAGCGCGGCAATAAAAATGAAAACATCATAAGTAATGGCTGACCACGCGCGTATTCTGTGATCAAACAGGTGTTTTGATAGGAACGCGCAAAGCGCTAGGGGAGGAACAATAACCCCTATGCTCACTCATCCACCAGTGAGGGATCCGAGTCGATTGATAATGCGGCATGACTGGCAATGGCGAAATGCAGGTGCCAGTATACCCCTATAAACACACCACAAACAACAGCAGCCCCACTCACCGTGATACAACATGGCTCTCCCAACAACCATCAGCGAGTACCGCAGCCAAGTTTGCGTCCCCTGCCGTCTCCCCTCCTATTCTCTGACCATGTTCGATACAGGGTGTCACCTACCGTGACTTCATAGTTCAGAATGCCCCGCTTTCGAAGCCGAGGTCCAGTGAAGTGACCATTAAAATTTACGCTGTCTCGTTACAGGTACATCGGTTAGAAATGCAATTCGCACACTCACGTACTCTGTTCAGTACCGCGATCTCACAGTCTCCAAGAGTCTTTACCCAGGGTCTGTTCAATCGTCTGACCTTCTTTCAGTTTTCAGATCTCATGTACTTCTCCCCGTATCATAGTCAGAAGAAAAACGTTGTCCCCTGCTCGGACGGCGCTGGAGAGATCAGGGCAGTCGGGGAAGACGTCAAAGGCTGGAAAATCGGCGATCGTGTTTCTCCAAACTTTGCCATTGATCATGTCCATGGAGACGTCACCGAGGCTATCAAGAATACCGCGCTCGGAGGCCAGATAGATGGCGTATTGAGAGAGTACGTCAACGTACCTGCCCACGTGAGTAGTTGGGACGGTCCCTGTTTGGTCCTCCTATTGACGCCACATAGTCCCTCGTCAAAATTCCCGATTATCTGACCTATGAAGAGGCTTCGACTTTACCGTGAGTCGTCCATTTGCTGCTCTTTGCATCTCTCCAAGAGAATTTCCGTGTTAGATGCGCTGCATTGACTGCATATAATGCTCTACTTGGTCCTGTTCCTCTCAAGGGAGGCGATTACGTCCTGGTTCTTGGGACTGGTGGTGTTTCTATGTGAGTGACAAGGATTTTCCGTGTGCGTACACCGACGTCTTTGTAGCTTTGGTGCTCAGATCGCACTTGCCTCTGGTGCCACCGTAATTCTGACTTCTTCGTCTGACGCGAAGCTCGAGACTGCGAAGAAGCTGGGTGTACAGCACCTGATCAACTATAACGCGAACCCTGATTGGGAGGATGAGGTGCTTAAGATCGTAAGCGGTCACATTCTCTAGCACGTAAACTTACCATCTGACTTGCCAAGACCGAGGGGAGGGGTGTCGATCACGTTATCGAGGTAAATTCAATATAGCAACACGGTGCGATTTCGAACAAACCTGTTTTCCAGGTCGGTGGACCCAACACAGTTCTAAAGTGCATCAAGGCCGTCAGATACGCTGGACAGGTCAACCTTATCGGATCTGTGGGCGGGGTAAGATTCTCAGTGCTCCATTTCAAACTTGTAGTCAGAGTATTGCATTTACTTAGGGCGAGAGTGGGATTCCTATTCCTGCTGCGATTCGCAAAGCCATCACGTTGCGCGGTATTCTGGTTGGTTCAGTCACGCAGTGAGTAGCAGTTTCCTGTCTGCGGTTGGTGTACCTGCAACTCACCGACCGCAATTTCAGGTTCGAGGACATGAACCGTCTCTTTATTGCACATCAGATCCACCCAGTCGTGGACAAGGTCTTTTCGTTCGAGGACGCCATCGAGGCGTACTCATACTTGGAGTCGCAGAACCATGTTGGCAAGGTTGTGATCGAGGTAGAAAGGAGTTAATCATCGACACCAGGGAATAGTAAAGAAGATCATGTATTAGGTTGGATGTTCTTGATTTCGGGTGCCGTATCGTCTGGAGTAGCCTTGTAGTTATTAGTGACGCCCGGTTGAACGAGACCTGCACTTGCGAGTTTGACATCACCAATTGCAGTTAGCCGAGCTTCGGCTCTTTGAATCTCGGAACCACGCACGCTCCTTTTCCACTACCACTTCGCTCGAAAAACAACGCAGCGTTGCCGTCCCCGACTTTTTCCCTGATCGAGGGGGACGCGACATCAATTCAGACGACGGGCGGCTACAGGCGGGCGGCAGTCCAATTACCGACATAAGCTGCCAAACTGTTACATGTCCAACCCCGACATACAGCTACACACCATCGCACCCAGGTCACGATCACGCGCAGCCTACGCTCCTCTTATCGACCAAGACAACACCCATTCACAAGAACACGACCACACACCCGAGGAAACGAGCATGCACACGGCTGCACTCCGGAGCGCTGCTGCTGCGCGGACCACGACGCGTGGGTTCGGGGGCGGGCGTTCGAAGGGCAAGGGAAAGCAACGAGAACGATATGTGGACGAGTCGGATGAGGAGGCGACGTTGTTGCTAGGACACGTGGAGAGGGGGGCGGACGGTGATCCCGATGGCGACGACGAGCGTGATATTGGCGGCGAGGGACAGAGCTCGACGAGGCTGAAACGGTTGGAGGGATCGCACGTGTCTAGGGTGCGTCATTCCTTTTTTTTTGCGGGATGGGAAGAGCGATCGTGGATGTGGTATTCATACCTCAGCTCTTACAGCGCTTGTCAACACACGGCAGAGGTCAAGGGGACAAATCCCGTACCATCCCTTTCAGGCCTCCAGGTAGGCATTTATTTGTTGATTGTCCATCGCCGAACGTGGTATTCACCGTTCTGGTACTCGCAGAGAAATTCCAATCACGCTTCCCGCCCAACATCGTTCGCAACCAGAAGTACAACATATTCACCTTCTTCCCGGTTGTTCTATACGAACAGTTCAAATTCTTTTTCAACTTGTATTTCCTGCTCGTTGCGCTATCGCAGTTTATCCCTGCACTCAAGATCGGTGCGCTTTAGTTTCTCTCTTCTCTCGTTTCATCTCACGCGTTTTGAACATTGCTTAGGTTTCATAGTCACGTATGTTGCACCACTCGCCTTTGTCCTAACCGTCACAATGGGAAAAGAAGCATACGACGACTATAAACGCAATCTCCGCGACCGCGAAGCCAACTCTCAAAGGTACCTAATACTGGTTCCCCCGCCTCCTCACAAACGCAAGACCTTCCATTCCTCCGAATCTACGACCTTATTCGATGCCACCGACCTCGAATCGCACTCTCAGCCGGATCCAGGGCCCCACACGCGTTCTGTTCCTTCTTCGTCACTCAAAGTCGGCGATCTCGTGCTCCTTGAGAAGAACGATCGCGTACCTGCTGACATGGTCCTACTCCGGACATCCGACCCTTCGGGAACGTGCTTCATACGTACGGACCAGCTCGACGGTGAGACGGACTGGAAAGCGCGTGTCGCGGCCAGCGTGACGCAAGGGTTGAAAGGCGGAGAAAGAGAGGTTATGATGCTTGAAGGAGAGGTCTACGCCGACGCTCCGATCAAGGACATTCATAACTTTGTTGGCACCATCACCGTACACTCGACGTCTGACTCCAGCTCGGTCGTGGAACCACTTTCGGCAGAGAACATGCTCTGGGCAAATACGGTGTTGGCAGCGGGGTCTGCTGTCGGATTCGTGGTGCACACCGGAAGTGAGACGAGGGCGGTTATGAATACAAGTCATCCGGAGACGAAAGTTGGGTTACTAGATCTAGAGATTAACAGGCTTGCCAAGGTGCGTTCCGTTTTGATGTACAACACGATCTTTACGCCAATTTTCTCTACTCGCTCTTCTTAGATCCTTTGCACGGTCACGTTTGCACTGTCTGTGGTGCTTGTGGCCTTGAATGGATTCCGTGGACTTTGGTATATCTATGTATTTAGATTCCTGATTCTCTTCTCGTCTATCATTCCTATCAGGTACGTGTCTGATTCTTGTATTATTTTCCTTATCCTTGCACATCTCTCAATTCCGAGTTACTGATTTCTTGTTAAACAGCCTTCGCGTCAACCTCGACATGGGTAAAACGGTATACGCCCAGCAAATCATGTCGGATAGCGAGATTCCAGGCACGATTGTCCGCACGAGTACACTCCCGGAGGAACTAGGAAGGATCGAATATCTGCTGAGCGACAAGACCGGAACGCTCACGCAAAACGGTTCGTAATTATCGTTGTCACATGTCCAAAAGCATGATCGACAGAGGTCGCGCTAGAAATGGAGATGAAGAAGCTACACATGGGTACGATATCCTATGGCTACGACTCGATGGACGAAGTCGCGCATCAACTCGCGATGGTGTTTGGGGCCGAACAACGTATGCCTCGTCTTTTCTTTTCGTCGACAGAGTGATCACGGGGTCTATGGACCCGTAGCCAGATCAGCTTCGATTGCGACGGGCGCGCAGCTTGCTACGCGTGGTCGCAGGGATATATCATCCCGGCTACGTGATGTCGTGCTCAGTCTCGCATTGTGTCATAATGTACGTGTTCGTCTTTCCTCCATTCGCGTGCTTATCGATCATCTTTGTTTATCCCCCAGGTAACCCCTGTAACAAACGATGACGGTACTATAACTTACCAAGCGTCTTCCCCTGACGAAGTCGCCATCGTCAAATGGACAGAATCGGTTGGTTTGACGCTCATCGCACGCGACCGTACCTCGATCACCCTACAAACGCCTGCCGGCTCCCATCTCAACTACGACATCCTCGAGATCTTTCCCTTCACCTCCGAGTCAAAGCGTATGAGCATCGTCGTACGCGAGACCCACACGGGTGACATACTGTTCTTGCAAAAAGGCGCCGACGTGGTGATGGCACGCATCGTGCAGAAGAATGATTGGCTCGAGGAAGAAACGGGGAATATGGCGCGAGAGGGTCTCAGAACGCTGGTCGTTGGTCGGAAGCGGTTGACGGCGCAACACTACGCGGCGTTCAAACAACTGCACCACGAAGCGAGCGTCAGGACCGAGGGACGTAACGAGGCAATGGCGGCCGTCGTCGCGGAGTGCTTGGAGAGAGATCTCGAGTTGCTGGGCCTGACGGGCGTCGAAGATAAGTTGCAAGACGAGGTCAAGTCGTCGTTGGAACTGTTGAGGAACGCCGGGATCAAGATTTGGATGTTGACGGGCGACAAGATCGAGACGGCGAGGTGTATCGCCATTTCGACGAAACTCGTCGCGCGGAATCAGTACATTCATGAGGTTGCGAAGCGTGAGTTGGTCCTTGTTTTTCACGATTTCGTTGGTGCTGAGCAGCGTGTTAGTGAAGACATCGGATCAGGTTCGTGAGGAGCTTGAGTTCTTGCAATCCAAACTCGATTGTTGTCTCGTCATCGATGGCGAATCCCTACAAGTGCGTTGGTCTCTCCCTATATTCGGCTGATCTGACGTTTGCCGCGATAGCTCTGTCTGAATCTGTACAAGAACGAATTCATCGAGATAACTACGAAGTTGTCCGCTGTCGTCGCCTGCCGCTGTTCCCCCACGCAGAAGGCTGATGTAGCACGTCTCATTCGTCATCACACCAAGAAACGTGTATGTTGTATTGGTGACGGTGGGAACGATGTCAGCATGATACAAGCCGCAAACGTCGGTGAGTCTCGTACTCCGACCATCCCTTACTTTACCTCCCCGAAACTCACACCCATGCCACTGTCCTCGTCTAGGCGTCGGAATCGTCGGCAAGGAAGGTAAACAAGCCTCGCTGGCCGCCGACTTCTCCGTCACCCAATTCAGCCATCTCACCAAACTCCTCATGTGGCACGGCCGCAACTCTTACCGTCGATCCGCCAAACTCGCCCAGTTCGTCATCCACCGCGGCCTGATTATCTCGGTGATGCAGGCCGTGTTCTCGGCGATCTTCTACTTTGCGCCGATCGCGCTATACCAAGGGTGGCTCATGATTGGCTATGCGACCATCTATACGATGGCGCCCGTGTTTTCGTTGGTGTTGGACACGGACGTGAATGAAGATTTGGCATTGATATACCCCGAGTTGTACAAGGAGCTCACCAAGGTATGCGTCGAGTCGTCGTCCGCGTGCGTTTCGCGGAGATGAATCCTTTGTTTCAGGGCCGAGCGCTCTCTTACAAGACATTCTTCCAATGGTTGATGATCAGCGTATACCAGGGTCTGTCTACTCCCCCCGCATTTAGAGTTTGTCCCGCTCACACGTGTTCCGGACACAGGTGCGGCCATCATGATCGTCTCCCTCGTGCTCTTCGAGAACGAATTTTTAAATATTGTCTCTATTTCATTCACCTCACTCATTCTCAACGAACTGATCATGGTTGCCTTGGAGATCACGACTTGGTACGCCCGTTTCTTCTCTCGTGACGGTGCAGCGTCGGCTGGTGTTGACCCACCCCTGCACTTAGGCACACGTACATGGTCATCTCCGAAGTGGTTACGCTCGTCATGTATGTCATCAGTATCGCGTTCTTGCCAGAATACTTTGGTACGTGTTTCCTTGCGCATTATCAAACCCGGTCTCACCCCCTTACTCTTCAAGACCTCGAATTCGTGGTGTCCACTCGTTTCGCATGGAAAGTGGCCGTCATCGTGGCGATCAGCGCGCTGCCGCTATGGGTCATCAAGCTGATACGCAGTCGAATCGCACCCGCGGTGTCGACCAAGTTGCTCTAGTCGTTGCTGTTTGTGTAACTTATGTCGGAGGAATTTCACGCACAATACAAAATTTTCAAATCTTTATGATGTATTTCTGCTTTGTTTACCTCTCGGACGTACCATCGACTAGACGGATATTGCAGATGAAGCACATGAGAAAATGGGTGGTGGGGTACAAAAGGAACGTCTCGAGGGTCAAACAACAAGAGAAAAGGTGAGGGTGAGGGGGGAAGTAGGGTTGAATGAAGATTCGGCTACTAGTGAGGTGTTACTACACTGATTAGGTAAAGTCAGTTGCCAGTGTGAGGTGGTGGAGATGGGTTGATGGGATTAACGAATGTGTTCGGGAAGAAGCCAGCGGAAGACTGCCACGACGGTTCCGGACTCATGTTTCCCCAGAGAGAGCCACCCATATGGGGCGGCCGGGGCGAAGCGAAGTTAGGTAGAGATGCAGGAGCGCCCCAGGGTGGTCTTGCTTCAACGACGGAGCGCGGGCTGGTGGCCGTGGCCCAGGACTGACCGACTGTACCAGGCACCGTACGTCTTCCGGGAGGGGGGACGACCTCGTCATCGTCTGCTGCGAGGGCCGAAGATCCTAGGACGCCCTTTGGACTTGGAGACCGACGAACGGGTGAACCAGAACCAGACCCCGATGCTTCGCCAGTAGTAGGTCGCGCAATCGGTGCTATCGGTGCCGGGGGCGCAATCGGAGCGATGGAAACCGGCCTTGCAACGGGACCAGGACCAGGTTCCGGCAAGGACGGCTTTCTAGAAGGACCAGAAGCGAGTAACGTCGGGGAGGCGAGGGGATTCTGGACCGCTTTCGACGGAGGCCCTATAGGCGCAGGTTGAGGAACTCCACGATTGAAAGGCGAGTCGAAGGGTGATGGTGATCCGAAGCCTCTCGGGAGAGCAGACGGTGCCAATGAGGGAGGCGGAACTTGTGGCATTGAAGGTCCAGGTCCGAAGACTCCGAACGGTGGAGGCGGCGCATAGGGAGGGTGCGCAGTCGGTGGTGGGACCATTCCCGGAGCTGGGGGGTACAAGGGAGTTATCGGCGGTGGGAAGGCGTTCGAAGCAGAAGGGGCAACAGGGGTAGCAGGCTGAGATGCAGTGGTCAAGGGCCGCTGTGGGGTTACACGACTTGGAGTCGCTGCCGGCGTAGGCGTAGCCGCGGGCTTGTTCAGTATCTTCTTCGCAGAACCATTAGTGCTCTGTGAACGCTGTGTGGAGCCCGAGGCACGAGGAGAAGTAGGTAGACGAGCGTTCTTGGCGGCAGCACGCTGCTGTTGCACAAGACGTTCCTTCTCAGCCTTTTCCTCTCGTTCCTTGGCCAGTTTCTTCTCTCGCTCCTCCTTCTCCTGTTGTTCCTTCCTGGCAGCCTCGCGTGCAGCCTTCTCGGCAGCTGCCTTGGCATCCCGCTCTTCTTTAGCTTTGCGCTCCTTCTCCTCCCTTTCGCGCCTTTCCTGCTTCGCCTTTTCTTCCTTTTCTTTGCGTTTGCGTTCCCGCTCGGCCTCACGTTCCCTCTCCTCTGCAAGGCGCTTGCGACGCTCTTCTTCTTTGCGTTGCTTCTCCTCTTCAGCAACCTTGCGAGCAGCTTCACGCCTGGCCCTCTCCTCCTCTTTTTTCTTTCGCAACTCCTCCTCGTGTGCTTGTTGCTTGGCTTTCAGAGCCGCCTCCTCAGCCGCCTTCTCCGCAGCCTTGGCTGCTCGCTCTTCCTCCTTTGCTAACTTCTGCTGCCTGAGTCCATACTCAGCAACCTCGCACGAAACGCAATGAAGCACTATACGATACCTTTTCTTGTCCTTCTTCTTCTGGTTCTGCGTCTGCTTCTTGGCCTCCCGTTCCTTCGTCAGCTTGTCTTCGTCCTCTAATTCACGAAGCAACTGCTGTTGACGTTCCTGGGCGACCTTTTCGCGATACGCTTGAAGGACACGTTGCTCGAACATGCGTGCAGCAAAAATGGAGAACATCCGCTTTCCCTCCTCCATCTTCTGCTCCTCGGTCATGACCTTCATGTCACAAAGATCGCTGAGCATACGGAGGGAAAGCCACCACTGAGATCTCACCTCCTCGTCATCCTCTTCGTCCTCTTCGTCCTCTTCGTCGTCGTCGTCCTCATCGCCCTCGTCTTCGTCAATATCACTATCATCCTCGACATCCGCGGCAGCTTCCTCCTCGCGCTGCATCCGACGCTCGGCAAGTTGCTCCATCATCTCCAAGAACTTTTGCCCATCGTTTTTCAGCAGATCGTCGGCGACAGTCAGGATATTGTTAGGGCCTGCAACAGAGATGAGAAAAGCACCAAGACAGATAAGGAGTGACAGTGACGTGCCTGTTACGGTGAGGCTACTGCTCAAATTAAATAGCCCATCTCGACCGTTCGCCTTGGTACCGTTCATCGGCCTACGCCCGCGCAAACCGGCATTTCTTCGATCCCGAGGTTTCACTTCCTCTTCTTCCTCCTCCGCACCATCGTCGTCTTCCTCTTCTTCCTCTTCCTCTTCGTCCTCGTCATATTCTTCCTCATCCTCATAATCATCCTCGTCTCCCTCGTCGTCATCAAATTCACTCTCGTGTTTCGGAGGTTTTCGGCCGTTGGTCAGAGCGGGCGTCCTGTTCGACCGCGGAGGATGATGTGTGGGTTTAGGATGAGGATGACCGACGACAGCACCGTTCTTATCGACTTCGACACTGCCCGGAAACGGTCCGGGTCCGGGTGGAGGTGGTAGGGTGCCGCCGGAATTGACGTAGCGCTGCTGATAATTCGCGTACTGTTCTAGCTCCTCGTAATAAGCATCGTACAGTACCTCAAGCTCTTCTTCGATCGCATGTCTAGAGGTCGATTGATGCGGATGCCAGGGACGCAGACGCGCAAATTTTTTCCGGATCCGATCAGCGAAAACAGGGCAAAGGCGAAAAGATGAAACATCAGCCAATCTGTCTCTCAGACAATCAAGATATGTGAAAAGGGTACCAACCGCTTCCGCCCGCAGACAGCACAACTACAGCTGTGCTTCTGTTGTTCCTTCATCTTCTTCAAGACGGTGTCCTTCTCGATCTTGACCAAATTGCGCCGCTCGTCCTCCCCAAGACAAAGCCAAAACTCTTTGATCCGTTCCCGCTCTTCCGTCGTGCTCGTGCTCCAGATCTTGCTGTTATTTTGGGAGCTCTTGGTTGGGCCCGTGCCGGCCGGAGGACGAGGTTTATGAGGTACAGATGCATTTGAGGATGGTGGCGATGGGTGGTGGTGTGCATGATTATGTGAATATGAATGGGCGGTTGCCGGTGCCTTTGATGCAGCTCGTGCAGTCCTGGCAGCCTGCTGGCCGTTCCCGGGGACGGCTGCGGTGGCGGTCGTGGTCGTGGTGGTCGTTGCTGCTGCTGCCGGCACGTACGACATTGGCTGTTTTCCCTGGGCCCTGGAGCTTGGCGGTGGGTTAGCGGTGATGTTTTCTTTTGCTGCTCGCGCTGCAGGCATGGCGTTGGCGGTGAGAGGAGGACGCTTTGTCAAATCCACCGTTGCCGTGGGACGTCCTCTGCCCTTTTCCGGCGCCGACTCCGGTGCCGAATTTGCCGAGCGTGTGTCAGGTGCAGGTGCCGAGTTCGGCACGGCAGGAGCCACCGGAGCTTCGGCCGGATTCTTAGCAGAGTCTTTCCTCTTTTTCCGCTTGTTTGGCTTAGCGGTCTCAGCAGCCACTGCTGGCTCACGGGGTCGCGTAGTAGTGCTAGTCTTAGTGCTCACGGACATGGCCTTCTGCAGTCCTGTGCCGGGAGGTCGGGTAGGTGTCTCTCCGTAACTCAGCACAACGTGAGCGACAGCATCAGGATTTGAAGGATGTGGACCGGTGGGAGGGCGGGCCGGATGGGGCTGCAGATCAAACTCGTCTTCCAGGTCTTCGTCCTCAAAGTTGCCGTCCACCTCATCCTCGCTGTAGTAGTCGTCCTCCGCAAACTCGTGCTCCCCACCTTCGAATTCGTTGAGAAGCACCACGTTCGTCTGTGGCAAGGGACCACGAGGAGGATGGCCAGGGGCAAGAGGCATTCCACCCAGTGCTGCAGCTGCAGCTTGCTCCACGGACAGCGTGAAGGCGGGATCGGAAAATATAGACGGATCAAAAGGTAACGGTGGGTATGCGCCAGGCGGATATCCCGGAATGCCCTTTGTAGCCATCGTCGCTGTCGCCGTTGCAGTACCGTTCTTGAGGTAAGTATCTGACTGCACCATCTGTTGGGCAATATTATACATCGTTTGTGCCTTGAAGACTCTGATCAGGAAAACGATGCACAACACGGTGGTGATCGCACTCACGAAGTTTTTGATGTGGGGCGGAAAAGATGACCAATATTCGTCGTCTGCCAACGCTGGGCCATTGGTGCCGTTCGGCTTGGGCAGAGGGGGCTGAGAGACAGGTTGGGTCACTCGCGTCCCAGTTCGACCATTTGATTGCACCTCGATGTTGCGCCAATGCAAGTCGTTCGGGGTAGCCAAGAATTCTCCATGTAGCTGGGTAGTCACTGCAGTACCAGGGCGAGGGAGCGCAGCGGCAGACGCTGCAACGTATCCGGTGGTGGTGATATGCACGGACTCGAGTTGGGGAGAGAGCCCACTCATAGGCGGAAGGGGCATGATGGAATCCTGGAGGTCCGGCACGTCATCGCCTTCCTGTATCGCAGCATTCTGAGGTTCCTTCCCCTTCCCCTTCTTCTTTTTGTGCTTCTTCCCGTTCGCAGCAGGTGGTGGTGGCTGCAGGGCGACAGCAGGCGCCGGGGGTTGTGGGTTTGGTACAGAAGAAAGAGCAACAACAGGCTGCTTGGCCTTTTGTGACTTTCCTACGGCCATTCTATGCGATTTGGACGTAGATTAACAACCACATGCTGTAAAACGTGGGGGTGCTCACAAGAGGTATCAAACTACCCAAAGCGGGCTAGGAGGAGTGTGAG
Source organism: Tylopilus cf. pallidocervicolor (assembly GCA_038093935.1). Lineage (NCBI taxonomy): Eukaryota > Fungi > Basidiomycota > Agaricomycetes > Boletales > Boletaceae > Tylopilus > Tylopilus cf. pallidocervicolor. The sequence continues at coordinate 40,024 of JBBPTE010000050.1, read as the reverse complement.
GGCGATGTTCTCTGTGGATAAGGTGTGAGCGAGAAGAGACGTATGCGATCTTGGGTGTCGAGTCGTGCGATGGAAAGACGGAGAGGACAAGGACGTTTGCAGACAGCGGTCGCGTGTCGCCCTGATCACTTTAACACGCCCAAATACGTCTATCGGCAAGCGCCGTCTCACGTGACATTGTACGAGCGGAACAACGGAACGGACACCGACGCCGATCCAGACATTCATGCAAACGACCCATGTACACACACAGTGGTACTTGATATGTCCCTAGACTGTTCCCACAAAATTTTGAACAAGATCCTCTGCCGTAAACGCGACGACCTCGTCACTCGAAGGTCGTTGGGCGACATGTCTGAAGGGCGACCAACAGCGTTGAATGAATTCCCATCGACGATCCGTGACATGCAGATCATCCGGCTGCACAGGAGTCTCCCCTCTGAAGATCGCTGCAATAATTTGCATGTCGCGGAAATAATAGTGATATGGGACTTGACCAGAAAGAATCTGCAACATTATGCCACCAAACGAGTATATGTCACTCTGTA
>JBBPTE010000049.1:13851-35271 GCA_038093935.1 Tylopilus cf. pallidocervicolor | reverse complement strand
CGCTTTGCCCCACGTCCGACCGTCCAAACATGGCAAACACCGCCTCGTTCTGGCGTCCCCGGAACTCGGGTTGAATGAGGTCAAACATGGTCAGGAAACCAGTGATCCCAAGGTTGTCAGCGATCCCGTACGACATCCTGTTCACATCGGACACTGAGGTTCGGACCCGTCTGTCTGCATTCTCCTCTGGGATATCGGGCAAGAACGTGGTCGTGACGTCCATCAGACCGAGCACCCGCAGCGACGTCAACCTGGAAAAATCGGCAAGTCCACAACCAATCCCTGTACCATCCAAGATATACCTCGCTGCTGGAGGCTTGATTTCCAGTCGCTTGTTTCCCGAGAGGTTGAGATACCTAAGATTTTGATTGAAATTCCTACCACACAACACCGTCAGCCGACTGTTTCCACAGGAGGACACTAGTAAGGTAACGTACCAATTCCAATCAAATTCCCAGTTGTTGATGTTGTACCTTAGCGCATTGCTCCCTGCATCAATTACCGTCAAACTCGGCACTCTGTGCAGTTCAGACGGCAGCGTCTGCAACTTGTTCCCGTTAAGGAACAAGACGCTCAGCCTTGTCAACCTCGGTAAATCCTGCGTCGGTATACTTGTCAGCCGATTCCCGCTCAGGTACAGCTCTTCCAGTCTTGTCAGGTTATGAAGAAAAGAAGCAGAAAGTTCTCGTATCTCGTTAAAGGAGATATTGAGTACCCGGAGTTCTCTCAGGATCATGAATGGAGAAAGGCAATCATCCGTGAGCTGATTCTCGGCTACGTACAGTTTCTTGAGTGAATGTGCGAGTGGCGGCAAAAATTGGCTAGATGATGTAGGGGTGACTATATTCGATGGCTTTCTTGTCGGACCAATGGCGGATGTAGGGGAAGTAGCAGGGGACCAACAGGATGGATCGTCCCATGCATCGATCAGGTTTGACGTTACGTTGAGCAACACGAGTGACTGGCAGTTCCAGAGGGAAAGAGGTAATCGTCTAAGACAATTATTGTGGACATCCAGAGTTTCGAGACGTCGGAGGGAACCAATGGTTTCGGGGAGAGCATCCAGATGGTTGTTAGGGCAGGAGAGTGTGACGAGGTGATGCAGCTCCCCAAGCGAGTCGGGTAAAGTTCGGAGTAGGTTATGGTCTAGTTTTAGTGTTTGGAGTGTAGAGAGGTGCGACAGCGCAAAGTCATCAAGCGAAGATAATTTGGCATGAGAGACGTCCAGGGAAGTGAGGGTAAAAAGTGTTTGCGTGGATGAGTCAAGTTTGAGAAGTGTTATATCGTTGAACGACGCGTCGAGTATGGTCGTACGTACTCCATGGGAGAAGTCTAGTGCATGTATCGTGTTGTGGTCTGCTAGCAGCTTCTCCAGCCGAGGGAGCGTGTGCGTGACAGAAAGATCCCCAATATTATTTCGTCGACAGTCGAGGACCTGCAGGTTTACGAGTTCGCGACATTGTTCAGGCAGTCTCGATACCTGATTACCGACGAAAACGAGCTGCTCGAGTCCAGTTAACCGGCCAATGTCCTCTGGCAGTTCGGTGATCATGTTAAACGATATATCAAGATCCCGAAGAGCAGGCACTTTGCAAATGACAGAAGGAAGTTGGCAGAATTTGTTGTTCGAAATATCCAGCGTCTTGAGCATCAGAAGACGGGGGAAATACCAAGGAAGCTGCTCCATCCAATTATTCTGCAGCTTCAAGACACTCAACTCTGGTATACGGTCGAGCCCAGCGTCATCAAGGTCGAATATATGGTTACACGAGAGATCCAGACGACGTAAGCTTACAGAATATTGAAGACTTTGAGGTACTTTCTTCATCGCCATGTCCGACATACGGAGTTCGCGTAAGGTGTGGCAGGATAGGATGAAGTCGAGAGATATCTTTATCATGGGATTCCCAGAGAGATTAAGGTATACGACCGATCCCGCACTTTTCTGAAGAGCGTTGGGTATACTGGATAGTCCATACCTCGTGAGGTCTATATATTCGGGGTTGCCAAAGCTCAGGTCGTCTGCCTGCAAAGGATTAGTTATAGACCCGGAAATGTAGTGACGGTACATACCATCGGACCAAGCAACTGGCGTTTGTACACAAACTTGAGAACATACGTCATGTTCTCAGTTGCGAGGTAATCGAGGCCATCAAGTCGGTCATAGCCTGCTTGTTCTAAGCGGCGTCGCGCGATCGCTGCAGGACGTTCCATCGGGGCCAACATGCGTTCTGAAAAGGAGATGAGGTAAAGACAACCCCATAGAAGAGTATCCATACCACTTCCACGTTCCTTGAGATACAACCTGTGCGTCCCCCGTTCGTGACCATGCAACATCTTGGTATCGAGAGAGGCAATAAGATCTGTGACTGTTGCACATGGAGGAATTTGAGCGATGTGATAAGAGCCATTGTCGCGATATATGCGCACAACGAACTTGCTCGTGGCAGCGAAGGCCCGTTTAGTATGTGGACAATGAGTTTTTCGGCGTATACGCTTCTTGGCCGTAACGCCAGCTACAGCAGACCAGTTACTGAGGGTCTCCTCTTGACTGGAGCCGGAGCTTGCACCAGCAGTAACAGTATCTTCACTTTCCCTGTCGCTTTCCCAGCTATCAGGCGCGACACATTTGTCGTCCGCGATGTGGGTGTCGACGGAGAGCCGCGAAGTAAGGGAGCTTTTTCTACTACGAGGATTGCCGATAGTGACGTCTGACACGGAAGGAACATAGGTGTCACTGGAGAAGGACTGTGCATCGCTCGAGTGCGAACACAGGGTGGAAACGGACGCAGAGAAGCTTTGTCTGCGAAAAATGAACATCGTGTGGTGAGGGACAGCTCCAAGTGAGAATGACCACACCAAGAAATGAGGATTCAAGATTCCACCTGTAGGCAGCGAAAGGTGGGTGCAGGTGGGTTGTAAGCGCTCGGTGCGTCAAAACAACTGAGGTAAGATTAAATAGTTGTTCCGCCTCTCTTGTACGTATGATGTCGAGAGTTTTAGGAAATGTTTGCAGGGTAGGAAGGCACCACCAACCTGGGTGCACCCTGTTTCTCTGGATCATTGACGTAAACGTCTCACAAAATCTCCCTGAGCGCTAGTACTCGTTGCCTCCAACTGCGAACTGGACGCAGTCACAGGAAACCTGTAGTTTTCAGCTACTAAAGAGAACATTTAGGTAGTCTGGATTCGATGAAAATTTGCCTATTGTGGGTGGCCTGACATGAATGGCTTGTTCAACGCTTAATGCGCAGGAAACATAATGCTTTTGAGAGGTCAGGGAAGTGCCGTGCGTGAGAGTCGATCTGGTCAAAGTATTCACGTGTGGGCTCGTGAAAGGCTTCAGAAACGCGTGAGGACCGCACTCTTAGGCCTAGATGAGATTCGGAGGAGTTGAAGTAAATTAGCTCCGACCAAGGATGGACGAAACACCACGTGCACCCTCCAACACCTTGTTCGTTTTGCCTTGACACCAAGGCCTGCAGCAAGACGATGACATTCTGTCCTAACCTTCTAGGGCAGAGAACTCATTAAACGGGTGCGTATCATACGAATAAATAAATTTGGTTCACATCAAGATACACACTACTTGTATGTGGAGCCTCGAGAGTGTTCGGATGTGTTACTAATTTTCCAAGGTCCTATCCTATGAAAAGATAACATGTGGTCCATCAAGTTAGGCCTGTTGTAGGAGTGGTCTGGAACTTTGTATACTAGGTAGAGACCATTGAGATTCCCAATCATGCCTCGAGTGCGAGCTTTCTCAGGGTCGAGGTCAACAACTTTCAAGCAAATACTGCATATAAGATCATCCGGTGAGTAAAGTATTTGGTCTAAAGTTGTCGACGCACAGTAATCGAACCGATAGATCGGGGGGAAAACGGAAACCCGCCCAACTGGTAATGGTGTCCTCAAGTTTGCCTCCTCCGGCGTACCTTCCATCATCCCCTGACGATCACCGACTTGCAACGAACGTGCATGTTGTGCCGAGATGGCCTTCACCTGGCTCTGAGTAGGACCAACAAATAAGAGTGTCCAGGCCATATCCCTCAGGCTCTCGGCTCGCACAGACTGCCATAAATTATCCACACTGAGTTGGAGACTACGGTAGTCACGCTTGACCGTTACCGAGATAAGGTAGATATGTTCTTCGGTCACTATGGCACCGTCAATTCCTGGATACGCGTGTTCAGGGAAGCACCAGTAGAAGGAAGAACAGGATTGTAAATCCATGGCATTACTGCATGATTGGAGTTCAGGAAGGGCGACAATCTCGAGTAGCTCTGTACCCCCGTCATACCAGTGAATGGTGATGGTCTTCATGTGGTTGAGATAATGGTGAATGAATTCCTTGAAGATATGGCCTGCCGCAGAAAAGGTGTATGGGCCATGATAAACGGTATTGAAAAATTCAGCTCTGGCTTTGTCGTCGATGGCGAAAATTGCCTTAACCAACTGCTTGACGAGCCAGTTCGTAGGCACAAATATAGAGTAGGATGAGTAGAAGCGGTGTTTGTTCCGAGGTTTGATAAAGAAAACTGTCGACGAAGATGACAAACCACCATCAAGGTCAATGATGGGTCGAAGAGTCCTAAATGGATCTTCGGCGGCCAGTCGGGTGACAGTGGCGACAGTATCTTCTAACTCCCTCTCGCTATATGGTGAGTCGGATAATTGGAGTAATTGACGGGGAACAGGACCCCATTTGTTCGCGAGGGTTGCCATGAGCTTGAGGTCACGTCCATGAATGAAGCTAAATTATTGAGGTTAGATAATTATGTGGTGACCACCAATGTAACATACGCGAGATCTTCTATTTCTTCATTAGACCAAAGGTCCATGAAATAGAATTGAACACAGCACTCTTTTGTCCAGTGTCGGTAGCTTGATCTCAATGGGGGCGTTGTTTGGAAGGTCCGAACATCGTCAGCACGTACAAAAGCGACCGTGGGGATCTGAACAAAGGTATTGGAGTCGGAGAATACCCATACACCTGGATGGGACTCCAAGGGATCGATATCTCTACCATCACAGAGGATAACATCGCCTCCATAAAACAAGATGTACAGCTCATTCTTGGGGTGTCCCCAATCAACCTAAACTGCTACGGGGTGCTTCTTGCGAAGGAGCTCGACAACAGCATACACGATGAAACATGACTTCCCTGTGACTCCTCATGAGAAATTTTTGTGGTTTCGCTCGATTATAAGTAGTTACCGATGCCAGGCTGCCCAATGATGCAGGCACCATTCTTGTGGTATGGGTCGCTGCTCTCAAAATTCTCCATCACGTCATGATATTCTTGAACTATCAAGAGCTTTCCACTATCTATTGAGTGGCAAAAAGAGCGAACCGCCTTGGAATGACTGCCAAAGTTGAGATATTCCACGATGCGGAAATTCAGACCCGATTGGCGAGTATACATCTGCTTGAAGGTATTTTCATTACCCCAGACATCTGCACAAAAACTTTTCAGGGCAGTAAGCTGGCGTAATTCAGACATTGCGTGCTTTGGAAGTGATGTGTAGCTTGTTATCGTAAGAAGGGAAAACCCCTATCCACTTTCGAGTTACAGGTGCAAACGAAAGGCGGATGACGTAACTCAACGAAACGCCCGTAGGGGGCGTTTCGTTCCGGACAACGAACCTTGTCGCATTTCGACACTCCCTCATGCCGTCGCCCTGGCCATCTCATCCGCACTCGAAATCGCCCTCGCGAACTCGGCTGAACGAGACTCACCCCAGGATAACCCATACGCGCTCGTTCCTCCTCGGTGCTCTCACAAATTCTGCCCGTTCCACTGCACTGTCGACTCCCCTTGAATATTGTTGCATTCGTGACGTCGAGCTTTCTCTTCTAATCCTGCCATGTAGATCGTTGCCATCCGCGCTGGGAACTATACCAGCAGTGTGAACCACCGTCGGCAGTGGGGCAGTGGGGCAGCGTCACAGACAGACGTTGCGCACATCATCTGCTTGCTGCCGAGCTCCCCAGCGACAGCGCGCTCCCCGTGTGCCGATGCGCCGAGCTAGATCTGCAGAACGTACTCTCATTCTCGATCAAGTCGTTCAACGAGGGAAATGCAGACATGGACTGTGTCGATGGCGAGTTGAACGGGTTATGGTCGTCGCGCGTGTCGTAAGTGGACACAATCGGTGCGAGCGGTTCGTCATCGGCATGTCCGAGGATAACGATAGATTGTGTGACGTTCGCATTTTGCGGGTGTATGCGGCATGCTGCGGTCATTTGGTCCAACTCCAGTACCTGTCAATGGAAACGGAGGGTTCGATGGTATAGCCACTACGCTGACGTTGATGCCGGTGTAAAAGGATGGAGGAATGTGTTAAACCGAGCGTGTTGGACAAAGAGAGTAAATACTCCAGTCGACGTGGTGCGAGATACCTAGACAGTTGAAGTAGTGTATGTGCCCCCAGCAATACATCCCGACGCAGACAATGTATACATAGATGTGTGAACATATCCAGCCTGCGTCGTACATGGGGGCAGCCTCAGGAGCGTTCGGACGCGTTTAAGTAAATAGTAATCTGAATCGTCTAAAGTCCCATCCGATGAAAAAGCAATGAAATTTTATAAAGAGGGCGGTCGCTCAAGTATCTGGCCAACGCCTGGAATGAAAACGTCCCCTAGACGAAACCTCGGCGCGCCGCACTCAAAATCGCCCTCGCGAACTTGGCTGAACGAGTCTCACCCCAGGATACCCCATGCTCGCTTGTTCCTCTTCGATCGGCGACTGGTGCTCCCACAAACTCTGCCGCTCCTCCGCATCGTCGACGCCCCTCGGATACCGCCGCGTCCGTGACGTCGAACTGCTCCTCCGATCCCTCCGCGTCCGATCGATGCTCTCCGTGCTCGCACTGGCACCGGCACCCACGCCAGCGGCGATCCCCGTGTTCACCGTTGGCCGTAGAGGAATAGGCTGCGTCATCGACACAGGCGTCGAATACACCGTCTGCTCGCTGCTCGAGCTCCCCAGCGACGGCGCGTACCCTGCGCGCCCCGCTCTATCGACCGACGACGTGCTCTCGTTCTCGATCATGTCGTTCGACGAGGGAAACGCGGACATGGACGGCGTCGATGGGGTGTTGAACGGGTCGTCGTCGTCGCGTGCGTCGTAGGTGGACACGGTCGGCGCAAGGGGCTCGTCGTTGGCCCGTCCGGGAATGACGATGGATTGCGTGCGCGAGTGTGTGTTGTGCGGCGTATGGGGCACGCTGTGGTCGTCCGGTCCAACTCCAGAGCTCGACCCTGGAGGTGGGGGAATCGGCGGTATAGCGCTAGCGTGTGAGGTGGATGGGGACGCGGGTGTAGGAGGATAGAGGAACGATGGCGGCGCTTTCAAGTCGAGGTTGCTTGGGATAGACGTCGTACGGAGTGCGTGGACAGCCTGGGACGTGTTGTTTCCAGCAGGCGCGTAGGAATGAACGAGGTCCTGCATCCCAAACTTGATCGTCGTCCGGCGTGGGCTCTGTGTCGAGGACGCGGTAAGCTGCGACTCGCGGTCCATCGAATCGGCACGAGCCGCGGGCATAGGTGTATCGTACAACGCATGGCGCGCGAGTCCGTCGTAAGAGTGGTCGGTATGTTGGAGGGAGGAGAACGGGAGTCCTTCGAGGTTCCCGACCATACCCCCGCCGACGCCCATTCCACGCGGTGCACGTACAGATCCGGTGGAGCGACTCGATTGGCTGAGTCGTCGAGCACTCCGAGCGCGCATGATACTTCCAATAGTGCCAAAGGAACCACGAAGCGCATCTATCCCAGGATCTTCCAGGCCGGTGATGTCTTTTTCTTCGGCGCCAGTGTCGAGATCGATAGTCGCCGGTTTGTCTGTGTGGGTGCGTGCAGCCTGGAGGAGTAGCGTCGATCGTCGATCGAGTGATGTGAGCTTCGTTGGGTCGATCTTGGACATTTGAAGTATAGTGATACCGACGCAGATGGTCAAGAACGCCAGCACCAATGTAATGATTTGGGATGCTGGTGCGGAAAGACCTTTGAAGAGGACCTGAATCGGGTGGATCAGACTTTTTGCAAACGGGGAACATCGACGCGTACGATCGTGGTGACCATCGAACAAAATGAAACTTGACAGTCTCAGTATCATTAGGTACACAGGACAACAAAAGGGCTCACATAAGACGTAGTACGTCGGGGTTACTAGTATGGGGCACATCAGAGATCAGGAACGGACGGCGAATAGATGAAACGTACCCATAGCTGTGCAGCAAAGGCTGTGGATGAGCATATATGCGTGGGTACGGGAATGACACTCGCACCTGTATTGAATAGCGCAAGCGCGACGTTCAAGTAATATATTTCTGTCACTGCGCAGTGTTAGGTTTGAATACATTAGCGGCGCTGAAAGACACCTACGCAGGGTCACGATGACAAAGCCCATCAAGAAGAATATAAACCAATTATTAAACTGCACACGGTAAGAGCGGCATACACAGACGAAAAGTGAGGTGCACACCTGGTTATGGCCCATGACAGAGGTGACGATGGCAGCTCCGAGACCGGTGGTGACGCTAACGCTGATTCCACCGATCGTACTGCAAACGGTGATGTACCAAATCATGTTGTTCTTGCCATACCTGACGACAGAGGAAGTGAGCGATTTAGACGGGTGGCGGAGGATGACACACTTTGGAGCGAAATAGATGATGATGCTTAATGCGATGGTAATGAGTACACCTATATAGGCGAGAAAGCCGGGTGCGAGGAACAACAATTTAAATTGGGATATCTCGGAAGGGGTCTGTTCTTGGGGCCCTAGCAACGGGATTAGGGAGTGGGAGAGAACAATTGGGCGAGGACATGCCGTTGAGAGCGATGATGACAGAGCCGATCTGGATGAAAGAGGTAAGCGGGGATGAGAAACAGGGGGGACAGGACATACAATACATAGCGCACATCCGAGCCAGCCGAAGAATGTAAGCTTCTCGTTGAGAAATATGGACGATAGGATGGCGCTGATTACAACAGAGAGGGCACCCATGGGTGTCTTGAATGGATGAGCCGGACGAGTTTGGAACAAAGTGTGTTTGGGTACAGACCACAACAAGCGCCTCGACGAACGCATATGCTGTGACGGATGAGCCCGGATCGGGGCGAGGTGGAGAAGACGCACCGGCAAAATTACAAAGTTCACCGAGGATCATCACTGTACATATTGAAAAGGGCGTCGGAACCGAGCGAGGAGATACGTACTTATCATGCCGGTCCACCATAATGGCTTGTAGGCGTGAGGTGGCTATATGCGTCATCAAATGCAGGGACTGACCGATTTGAGGTAAGCCACGCCCTCTCCGGCGGTGTGCCCGGCCTGCGAGCGCAAGAGGCCCTTTTTCTTGAACACGAAGCTGGAGCCAATGAGGAAACCGCTTGTGATGGCGAGGACGATGCCGACGACCTGGAGGGGGTGAGCTCGGGCGGTGCGCGGGTGCGGTCGGGGTCACCTTGAGGCTGGAGGGGAGCTGTATCGTCGTGCTCGAGGTGGCGGAGGAGGACGCGGCCCTCGCGATGGGGCGCGGTGGTGTTGGGAGCATGGTGGAGAGAGCGGACGCGGAGGCGCAGTTGCGTGCGCGGGTTGCGATGCAGATGTGGCCGGGGAGATGCCATAAAAGGGAATGTGGCCGGGTGCGAGTACAAAAAAGCGGCGGGGGCGGTTCGAGGTTGCGTCGGATGACCATGTCGCTCGCTGACAGCTATCATGACGAGTTCACGTTCATGTCCACGGACGACCTCATCGCGATGCCCCGGCCGCTCCCGGCGTACCCGGACGTCGAGGCCCCGAACGCGACGAGCAGCGGACGGAATCCCGACATCTCCCCCTGGTCTGAGCCGGTGGGTGTTCGCGCACGCTCCCCGCGCTTTCCTCACACCCACGCCCCCCGCCCGTCCGGCCAGCCCCCACGGCGCACGATGCCCTTTCCCCACCTCCGCCCGTCCGCCCCGTCCTCGGCCTCGCTCCGCTCCCGCCCGAGCGACACCCACTCGTTCATGAGCGACACCTACGTCCCCTCCGTCTCGGACATGTCCATCGGCGACCCGCGCAGGGGAAAGAGCTCCCTCAGCTTCTTCAGTGACATCATCAAGAAGCGCTCCCGCCCAAAGCTCGCCTCGACCGACTCCATCAACGACAGCACGGCCACCCTCGCCACCTTCACCTCGAGCCCCTCCCAGCTCTCCGTCGACACCTACATGACCCCGTTCTACCCCGATCCGACCCCCGACCCCCTCTCCGCCTCCCCCCCCGCACCCCGCAAGGAAAAAGACCGCGCCCGAAAAAGAACCCGCCTCAACAAGCCCAGGCCTCCGCCCCTCCCCCAAAACGACGAGCCCAAACTGCTCACCATCGACACCGACTTTACGCACATACAGGACATCATCCGCGTGGGTGCCGTCTCCGGCTCCCTCCCCAACCGCCCCAGCGCCTCCTCTTCCAGCGGCTTCGACTCGAGCAGCCTTAGCCTCTCCGGCTTCACGCCCCCCTTCCCGTCGTCCATCTTCACGGACCCTTTCCAGCCCTCTTCCGTCGCGTCACGCCGCAGACACAGACACGACCGCAAGGTCTCTCCAAAGACCATCACCGAAAACCTACACGATGACGCCGACCAATTGACCGAACGCGCCGAATGGACGGCACCAGAGAGCTGGGCCATCGAAAAGGAAGGTGCAGATGCAGCTACCAACGGCGCGAGTTCCTCAGAGGAAAGCCTCGTTGCCACCTCCTTTCGACCTTTTGACGACACCACCGCGGCCGATATCGCGACCAAGAAACGCATGCGCAGAAAAACGCACTATCCCCATAAACAAACCTCGTCCGCTACCGCTAGCAAGTCTGTCCTTGTGCGCATATATCGTGCCAATGGCTCCTACCACGTCGCACAAATCCCCCAACATGCAACTGTCGCCGATCTCACTCCCTCCCTCAACGTCAAGGTGTTGCGTGGTCACGAGCGAGAGACGCACAGGCTATATCTCAAGGAGCGCGGGAGGGGTATGTAGACCCTTTTGTGGCCTCCTCCTTACCTCATTTCTCTCTCAGAGCGCATGTTGGCTCCGACGGAACGCCCGGCGGCAATCACCCGTCGCCGCTTAGAACAAGCAGGTTATGACCAACTCGACAGCCTCGATTATCTCGCGGCTGAAGACATGACATTTCTTCTCAAGTTTGTGTACAAAAGTCAGCTGCTCGGTCCAGCGGTACGTCGCATCAACGATCGTGGGCTCATATCTGATTCGTTCCAGGCGGAGGACTTGAACCTCGACAACTTTGAATATGTAGATCTCACAGGCTGCGGTCTACCCACTATACCCGTCATCTTTCATAGAAAAGCGGCATCTATCGTATACCTCAATCTCTCTCGAAATCCCATGGTGGAGATACCCCTCGACTTTATCCAATCTTGTGAAACCTTGCGCGAACTCCGTCTATCGAACATGGCGATGAAGAAGGTCCCGCAAAGTGTTCGACATTCAACGAGCTTACATCGCCTGGACCTCTCTTGTAATCGCATAGTTGACCTCGATGATGCTGGGTTGGACCGCATTCCTGAATTGGGCATCCTGAAGCTGCAAAATAATCGGATGGAACAACTTCCCTGGTACTTCCCTCGGCTTCGGATGCTCAAGACGTTGAACATATCAAACAACAAATTCAGCCACCTTCCGCCTGTCATTTGCGAGATGCCCGCGCTTCTGGACCTCGATATATCATTTAACATGATCACCGAACTGCCAGAGGACATTGGGCGGTTGACTGGACTCGAGCAGCTCGTTTTCGTCGGTAATCAGGTGTCGAGACTGCCTGAACAATGTCGCGAACTCGTAAACCTGCAGGTCCTCGACTGTCGACGAAATAATATCGGGGATCTTTCTGTCACGCACACGCTCCCTCGGCTGGAGAAGCTGCTAGCGGACCACAACGTGATACACGCGCTGGACCTCTCTCATGGAATACACAGCACGACGTTCCTTGACATCTCATTTAACGACATTACGCTTCTGAAGTTGGTCCCGTCCATGGAAACACCTTTTGCGCTCACCTCGCTGGATGTCTCGCATGCGAAACTGTCCTCCCTTGACGACTTTGCCTTGTCACGTCTTTCTGCACTCCAGACGCTGAAACTAGACCACAACCTATTCCGAACGCTCCCTGACTCGCTTGGGGAGTTGAGTCGGCTGATCACGCTCTCTTGCTCGGACAATCATCTTGACGCTCTCCCGGAAACCATTGGCTCACTCCGACGGCTCGAAACACTGGATGTGCATAATAATAGTCTGAGACGACTACCCACCTCGCTCTGGAATTGCCCGTCTCTCGTCCTCATTAATGCTACGTCTAACTTGATCGATGCATGGTCCGATCCACCAGATTCATCCCTCATCGCTTCCCCCCCTTCCGGTATATCTCTAGAAGTTCCGTCAAACCCGCCAGGTCCACGGTCGCACCTTCAAATCGTGAGAAAGGCATCGAGTGCGACGGTGCATACACCCTCTGGTCGACCTTCGCCGCCGCTCGCGTATTCGCTCGAGAAACTGTACGTGGGCGAGAATCGCCTCACGGACGATTGCCTCCCGCCGTTCATGATCCTGAAAGAACTCCGGGTGCTTAATCTCTCCTTTAACGAAATACAAGAACTCCCCTCCTCTTTTCTTCGCAACCTCACACGACTCGAAGAGCTGTACTTGAGTGGGAATCAGCTGACGAGTATACCGACGGAGGACCTGCCGAGGCTGACGAGGCTGAGCGTCCTGTTCCTCAATGGGAACAAGTTGCAAACTCTGCCCCAAGAGTTGAACAAGGTGCAGAGTTTGACGGTGATTGATGCGGGAAGCAATGCGCTGCGGTATAACATCAACAACTGGGAGTTTGATTGGAATTGGTGGGTTTGACCACCTTTTTTTGGCGCGGGTGCAGCTGGCTGATGATGCTGTGCGCCAGGAATTTCAATCAGAATCTCAAGTACCTTAACCTGTCTGGAAACAAGCGGCTGGAGATCAAACCTCCCACAGCGAGACATCTCTCGGATGGTACAGAGATTGGTAGTGGACTCGCAGATTTCTCCGGATTGACATCCCTGCGGGTCCTTGGCCTCATGGACGTCACGACCGCGTTCCTGCCGAACATCCCAGAGGAAAGCGAAGATCGACGAGTCCGAACCTCGCTCTCCGAGGTGAACAAGATGTCGTACGGGATCGCTGACAACCTCGGGAGTACGGGCTACCTGACGATGTTCGACCTGGTCCAGCCCGAGTTCCGGGGACACCAGGACGAGGCCGTGTTTGCCATGTTCGGGCGATCAGATGCGGCGCAGTGCAACAACCATCTATCCAAGTATCTCCATGACAATTTTCTGCAGCAGTTTAGCACCCACCTCGGCCAGATCGATCAATCAAGGATGGAGACGGTCCGGGATGCGCTGCGTCGGACGTTTTTGCGGCTCAACAAACAGCTGCATGACTCGCTTTACGCTGGGAATTCGTCCAGTCGAAAGATGTCCCAGGTGAGCGCGTCGACGGCAGGCACGACTCCGCTCGAGAGTTCGTACCGTGCAGGGGCGTCCGGCATCGTGCTCTACTTTGTCGGGAAAACCATGTACGTGGCGAACGCGGGCGATGCGCTTGCGGTGGTCTCGATGCAGGGCTCTGCAGAGCTGTTCTCGAGAAAACACGACCCGTTTGATCGCCGCGAGGCAGAGCGTATACGGTCGGCCGAAGGGTGGATCTCGCCCAAGGGTCTTGTCCACGAGGAGATCGACACCTCGCGTGGGTTCGGCTACTTTCACCACTTTCCTGTGGTGAACGCGCGGCCGTTTGTGGAGGAGCGGCAGTTGACGGAGCAGGACGAGTTCGTGATCATTGGGAACCGAGGGCTGTGGGATTATATCTCATATCAGACGGCGGTGGATATTGCGCGGTCCGAGATTGCTGATCCGATGATCGCAGCCCAGAAGTTGCGGGATTTCGCGATCAGTTATGGGTTGGACGGGAGCACGATGATCATGGTTATTTGCGTCGCGGATCTGTTCCGCGCCAAGAAGCAGCCGACGACGGACTCGTCAATGGACGTGGAGGGGTACGCCTTGAAGAAGCGAGGGGGTAAAAAGGCGGACATACAGGACCGCACGATCGCTCGGTTGGACTACGAGGTGTCCCCTCCGACGGGTCACCTGTGTCTGGTCTTCACTGACATCCGGAATTCGACCCAGTTGTGGGAGACGAACGCGGGCATGCCGACTGCGATGCGTCTGCACAACGGTCTCTTACGCCGACAGCTGCGTATATGCGGTGGGTATGTCGTCAAGACGGAAGGGGACGCATTCATGTGTTCCTTCCCGACGACGTTGGCAGCGTTGTGGTGGTCTTTGACGGTCCAGGTTCAGCTGATGCACGAGCCATGGCCACAGGAAATCCTGGATGGCGAGGAAGGCAAAGAGGTGTGGGACGCGCAGGGCAACCTCATCTCCCGTGGGCTTTCGGTACGTATGGGCATCCACTGCGGTGCGCCCGTGTGCGAACCCGACCCCATCACGAACCGGATGGACTACTTTGGCCCCATGGTCATTCGCGCTGCACGTATCAGTGGTAACGCAGCCGGGGGACAAATCATGTGCAGCGCCGACGTCGTGCGGGAGATCAATGCCCGCATCACCGAAACCGGGCCCGATACCGAGTACTCTGAGTTCCAACCCCCGCAAGCGATCGAGGCGATTCGGCGAATGAACATCAAGGTCATCCCGGTGGGTGAGATCAAACTCAAAGGTCTCGAAATCCCCGAGATGGTGTCCTTGATCTACCCGGGGACCGTCGCGGGCCGGCAAGACATGGACTTGACGGGCGGGTCTGCAAGCGCGTCGGGGATGCCACCTGTTAAGGTACAGTGGACCATCGCCCAGGTGAGGGAGTTGGCCGTGATATGTCTCCGCTTCGAAGCCCTCGCGAGTGGCCGCGTTTTTCGTCACTATCCGAGACGCAAGGACAGTATCCCGCTACCGCCTCAGTCGTCCCTCCTGGGACCGGAAGGCGGTGAAGACGACGAGTTGGAGCCATGTTGCATGTATGGCGACCCCGATCAACTGCTCCCTCCGATGCACGACAAGATGAGCGAACTCGAGATCATGATGGTGTTGGATTCGCTGTTGACGCGACTCGAGCACGCTGCATCGGCGATGACCATGACGACGATGATCGAACGCATGGAGAGGATGCAGACGCGGGGTGAATTGGACGAACGGACGTTGAGTCTGCTGTCGTCGTTGGTGCTTCAGTGATGGCGTATGTTTATTTCCTTTCTCGTTTTCCTTTTCGTCTGAGTTGCTAAACGTTTATGCGCGTGCTTGGACTTGTTGTGCTGTTTCGTCTCGTGTCTGTTCTTTTTTGTTGTTGTGACATGATTGTGTGTGTACTTTGCATGTCTGGGTCTAACTGCGTTTTATTTATTTATCGTCTGGGGCTTTGTTGTGTTTCTACTGCCATCTTTCTCTTTTTTTTGTTGTTGTTGTAACGAGTGTCGCGTAGGACGTCTAGGAATATGATGCACGGATGGGAGAGATGAGGACATCGTAAGCACGCGTGTTCTATGTTTGACAACGGACACACGAGACGCCCACCGGCCCGCTGATCCGGAGTCGTCAGGAGACGTCGATCTCGATGATAGGATCGATTGCCATTTGCCACACCATGTCCTGATCGTCTTCATATTAAAAGTGGCGCTCCGAACTGAGGCCACGACGGTGTTTACTGGCGAACCGTATCCCGCTCGGGTCCAACGAACTTCCGATCAAGTCGAGTCACCCGTCCGCGTGATGCTCCAGCCATAGCCGTCTTCCATCAAGAGACTAGACAGACATCGCGTTCGGTCGACGGAGCTGAGACAAATGTCCTCATCCACGTTGATGTCGCGATGAGGTTCCTGTGTTACACATACCAGTTCACGGCGAGTAACAGTGGTCTGCTACATGAACATCCCAGATGATGTCGACTGGGAACGGATCGGGAACAAACCAAACAGATTACACACCACGAGCAGGCTCCGTAAATTTGGAGACATGTTACAACAGTGGGTTACAAGACCAAAGGAGTAATACATGATTTTTTTTTGTCTTTTTCCGTTTTCCTTCTTTTTTTCTGCCTTTCGATAAAAGTAGCTCGAGGAGATTCAAAGGCTTACACGAACATCTACTCGGCGGCGAGCGCAACAAGTCCCACAGGGAACTGCGGCGCACCCGCATAAGGCCACGCATTCGATCCCGCATTCGCGAATGTGGGAAGCGGCGACGGGTTCGGTCGACCCCCGATGTAAGGATACCCCTTCTCAACGTAGAACGACCACTTCTCGCTCCCAGCCAAAGGCTCGTGCGCCAGGTGCGTCACAGGCCTATATTGAAGAAAATGCAATTTGAACGATACACTCGATGGATAAAGCATGACTCACGATAACGCAGCCACCTCGGTGGTGGCGAGCCTTATCTTCACGCTCGGAAGAGGAATCTTCTGCCCACCATCACACCACGTGATAGTCAGCGTCAGGTCGACCGTGGTGCCCGGAGCAGCCCCAGTGAAGTGGCAACCCGCATACTAGTCAGGACGTCAGCTGAGTGATCGTGACCACACACGTCGATCGATTTCACATACCGCTGGAGACTGAGTACTGATGGGGAGGTCCTGGTCGGCGAGTGAGCGTCGACGTGAAGAGAACGAAATAAAAAAGGACAGACCGTGAAACACACGCCGTTGTCGAAAAGTGTGTTGTCATCGCACGTCAAGGTCCCTGAAGAAGACGTCTGTCAATCAAAGGACTCCATCGCAGACAAGACGAACATTTAGACCCAGGCGGGATGATCGGATTGTCGCATTCGACGACGATCGTCCAGAAAGTACTGAAGAACGAGCAATCGGGAATGACGAGCTGCGTCCCGCAGGTCCACGTCAAGCATGGACTCCCAGGATCGCGTTTGGATGGTTCCCAGTCGACGTTTCGGGCACACACAAGCGGATTGGACGCCATCCAGTTCGTGAAATCTTGTACTACGCCGAGTGAGCACTAATATGACTGCGGGGAACTCGCACGAACCGGTCGTGAAATCTGCTACCTGCTCGCTCGGCCAGCTCGGGTACACCGGCGAGCACTTGCGCTTCTGACGCACTTCCGCGATGATGCAGTAGTGCGGGCGGTTTCGCCATGATGGCCCGCCGCTGTTACCTGGATTGGGGTTCGGCGGCGTTTTCAGGTTCAGTGGCTTGTTGAACAGGTAGAACTGGTCGGGGTCGGCGACAGAAACGGTTTGATGGTCGATCGTCGTGCCTGCCGGATCCCCCAGGACCTGGCCCTGGACGCTTTTGCCAGGCGCTGCGTATTGGGACGGGTGGAGGATCGGGGCTCCATCGATGGCGAATATCCTGGTCTGGAGGTCAATGTCCGCGATGGTGCTGTGTCCGCGCACGAAGACGTAGTTGTTCGTGTCTCCGACGAGCTTGATCTTTTTATCCTTCGAATAGTCAATGCTTGGATCCTGGAGAGCCGTCCATAAGTCGGGTGCGGTTAGGTCCGCGTCCGTACCGATGGGCTGGACGTCTATTGGGTCGTTGGCACTGACATGCATACGGATCTGGTCGAAGACACGCACCAGGAGTGTACCCCCACATTCCAGCATGCGGGAAGGTGTTCGTGTCACCCATCTGAGCTCGGAACCACCAGCCAGTGGCCACCGGTTTCGTTGTGGGAATGGCCACGCAGTTCTCCTTTCCAGGACAGCAACAGCCATCGTTACCAGAGCAGTGCTTGTACTCCCTTAGCTGCACGGCAGAGGGGCTAGCGAAGCGCAGATTGCGCGTCGAGTGAGGATCAAAGACGATGTTCAGTGCACCCATCAACTGGGACGACTGCGAGGTCGTGGCAACCACGGGCAGAGCTGAGTCCAGTGTCCCGGCTTTGGAGACCTTGAGCGAGAGACCCGAATAGGGCTCGAAGTGTGCGTTCTTCTCTGGGGAGAATATGTTTAGTGTCAGCATTCCGTCGTAAAGCGGCCGGAGCACGACAGGGGGACGTCTTCCAAAGGACGACAATGGTGTACGCGGTATCGTTATCTTCCCGTGGTCGTCGTGCAAGGACACCTCCAATCCGTCTGGGATCGGCGCGCCTTCGTGCCACTACGTAAATTGAGGTCAGGGTGTTGGTGACTGCGCAGACAGGAGCATGACGAGACTTACTTCGAGTGAGAAAGTGACTGGCATGGGCAATTTCCCAAACATGCGGAGTCGAGTGTTGGCCGAAACGTGCTTCAAAGTAGGGTCCGCGACGATCACCTGGAAAAAGGTCAGATCGGGTTCCGATCAGAAATGGAGACGTGAAACTCTACATTATAGAAGGTGAAGTTCTTGTCGTTGGACAAGAAAGAAACGAAATCGTCGACGCCAAAGTTCTGCACGTCGAATGATGGAATCTGTTCATACTCTTGCAGGTTCTTGTGCTCGTTGGCTGGGTCATGCCTGAAGACGTTAGCAACCAGGGAGTACGCATTTCCGGTTGTGTGAGGTGGACGGAACGTCAGGTGATCATCGGAGGCATCTACGATTTGGATTAGTGGTGCATTCAAGCAGAAAGGCACAATACGCCTACGTGGACCTGGAGTGTCCCCGGTCGAAATCACTATTGGGCCGGACGGAACTGGCTGCACGGCGGACCACACTTGCGGCCATAGGATTAACTCACTTGGCAAGACCCTCAACGTGGCGACGTGGGGCCCGCCGGAGCCATGGCCTCGAATGTAGACGTGGTTGATGTCACCACCAACAATGGGCATGCCTGTGAAACCGCGCCAGGACGCAGGCTTGACGAGCATGTTCTTGTCAGCCTTTGCACCGTAGAGCGGTATGATGTCGGGAGACTGCATAATGGATCGGTTTTACTATGCATTCTAGTTAGGCGTCAGAACGGCACGACGTACGAAGGACAGCGCTTTGGGATACTTCTGTGGTTGATGCAAAGCATCGTCGTCAGGGTCTAAATGAACATTAGCACAGCGGTCTGGTCTGATGAGACAGGGGACACAAACAATTTCTCAGTACGAGAGTGTTTGAATCTTTGGACATTGTGCAATTGTGCGAGTTCGAGTTCGAATTATGCGAGAGAAAGAAGAGCGACTTGACGTCTTGCTGAGAGTCGGAGGAGATCTCACCTGCTTTTATACCTCTTGGACGCTCCTGTACGACGAAACTGGAAGTCACTGTTCACCAACATGGACACTGTGCTGTGGCCAGTTGACGACCATTCCGATGGAACACAAAACCATTACCCGATGTCTGACAGACGGAAGGTTGGGTTCGATGACGGGCGCATCCAATGAAAAACATTCAGAGCTGCGTCCATCCGCATTTGGTCCACCACTGAGCGTCAACGATTCGTGGCATGACTATCACTGGATCGACTTCTATAAGCGTCCGCGCACGCAAAGGGAAAAATGACGTACATTACTTCAGCGCCATAGACACATTTGTCGCATCAGGCGCCTATACCACCAGATACATGGACCGTGACCGACTTCCAAGTCTTACCATGATGGACAGCCATGGGAAGTGGTACAAGAATTTTTTCTGTGGCATAAAATGGACGTCGTTGTGTTTGCTCAATAAGTTGTCGACTCACTACAGAGGTTCAAGGAATACATTTTCCGGTAAGTGCGGTGATGGCACTTGTTATGGCGCTAATCCCTAATTGACTTGTCTGCGCCACTGCGGTGACGTTTCACCGCATCGCGGGAAGCCTGATGGTCAGATGACCTGTATGTCGCGATCATAGCGCCGGGTCAACACCGATACTCGTGGGTCGCTCGGAGTCGGGTTCAACCTTGACCGGCCGAGTTAACCTGCGCAATGGCCAGCACAAGATCCCATGTTCGAGTCTGCACGAAAAGGGCATTGACACTGTCCCCTTTAGTCCATATAATGTTGATTCCGGTTTTGTGTTTGGAGTCGTGGTATCTGTAGTACGTGTGAATAGCAGGCACTACGAGCCTGTTTGTGGACATGCCTCTGACAGTTATCATTATCAGTTGCATTGCTCATCAATCGCATGCCTTGAGTTAAATTATGTGATAGTATGTTTCATAGTACCTCTCGTAGCGCCAATCATTGACACTGCATTAACAACCTCTTCCATGCCGGTGACATGCACAGTAAATCTGAAAGTCATAGGATATTGTCGTGCTCTCTCAGATTACATCGGCCCATCGGGCGGTTTATCCCCGATATTTAGAACTACGTATACCTAGACAAAGTTTCTATTCGTGTATCCCTTACCTCCATGAAGGACTTACGGAAGGACTGTAAACTTAGAGCATGCCGCACAGGATGGATGATTTCGCTATCGTTGCACGACATCCAGCCCTATGGTAAGGGCGTCATATACGGGATTCGTGATCGGTTATGTAGTGTCCCGATGGGCCTAAGCGCTAAATGTGAACACAACATCCAAATCATCTGATCTTCGAACATCCTGCGAAATGTCACCGGCGGTGGTGCAGACCTCAATGCAGTGTCTATGTCAAGGATTGGCGCCATAACATATGCTCATCACCGCGTTTCTTGGTGTTATCTGACAGGTCATGAGACTCCAACTGTGGCCCACGGAATTGATGAGTTTCCCTTTGTTAGTGAGCCATACATCTCGTCGAGTAACTTTGAGAAAGTGCAATAACGTCCGCTTTGTGCCACAGAAAATATTTTAATTCCATTTCCCATGGCAGTCCATCATGGTGAGACTTGGAGGTGGTGTCGGTCACGGTCCATGTATCTGGCGGTAGGCGCCTGATGCGACAAATGTATCTATGGCGCTGAAGTAACGTACGTCATTTTTCCCTTTGCGTGCGCAGACGTTTATGGAAGTCGATCTAATGATAGTCATGCCACGAACCGTTGACGGTGGACCGAATGCGGATGGATGCAGCTTTGAATGTTTTTCATTGGATGCGCTCGTCATCGAACCCAACCTTCTGTCTGTCAGACATCGGGTAATTGTCTTGTGTTCCATCGGAATGGTCGTCAACTGGCCACAGCCTCGCACAATGTCTAAAGTTGCTTGTCTTGTGTAATACTTTTTCTGCGAGTCTGAATTTGGAGATATTCCGCTCACCAGAACCTTCCTGTGACCGTGTTCACATGTTCACGAACCGAAGGACCTGCATACTCTAGTGCTGTTGCGCGATGGCCCCGTCACTGCTTGGTATCAGGAGTCAGAGCCCGACGGTATTCTGGGAAATCCTTTAGATATTCGAGGACGTCAACTCCCTTTGACTCATTTGTTATGCTAGACTGTAGGTGAGACGCAACACACAATCGAAGATTGTCTGGGACTTACTACTGGACCGCGTGTATGCATGCATCGGATGCCTGGGTGGC
>JBBPTE010000048.1:0-52971 GCA_038093935.1 Tylopilus cf. pallidocervicolor | reverse complement strand
TGTTTCATATGCCACAAGGAAGGATGCAGCACAAGAAACCATAAGGGAAACAGAGGGAGGGGAGGATATAGAGGAAGAGGAAGAGGAGGAGCACATCAACACATAAGGGTGGTGAACACACCAGGACCCTCAAACCCTCTCCCATATGTTCAGAAAGAAAAGAACGAACTAACACAGTACCTTGACAGACTAAAAGGAAAGAATGTCAACAAAGACGAAATACTAAGGGTACTCAAAACGTGCTTCAATGAAGAAACACCAGAAGAGGAAAAAACCCACAAAGTCGCAACTGTACGAATCAAAGAAGAACAAAATGAGGATTTTTGATGGAGAGGGATGCCACAACATCTACCCCTCTTAAAGTAAGGACAATAAACAATGTAATGGCTTGACAAATTCAAATCCCTATCACCTTGTCCAAAAACTCCCAAAGCATTGAAACGGTAGCCCTGATTGACAGTGGAGCTACAGGAAACTTCATAGACTGTGACCTAGCAAAAAAGCAAGGGTATCCACTAAAGGAACTCGACCAACACCTCAAGGCACAAAATGTGGACGGAACAAGTAACCAAGGAGGCACAATAAAATATAAGACTAACATCATGATGACTATCGGAGAAAACACTTCCACACAAGAGTTCCTTGTCCTCAACTATGGAACAGAAAATGTCATCCTAGGAATGCCCTGGTTACAAAGTGAAAACCCCTCAATAGACTGGAAAGAGAGAAGGATCACTATGAACAAACAAACTCCTATCGAAATGGAGGAGCAAAGGTACCTCATCAGGTACTTAGAAATTGATCAAGAAAGAAAAACACTACACCGATGGAACAAGCGATATGACCCACATTACAAACTAACCTACAAGATCACAATCGCAACCCAAGCAGCACAAAAAGAATCTAATAAGGAATCCTCAATCCCAAAAGAGTTCAAACAGTACGAAAAAGTGTTTAAAGAACCACCAAAAGGAGAACTCCTACCAGAAAGACCCTTCAACCATGAAATAAGGCTAAAACCAGGCTTTATACCCCGAGTAGCCAAAGTCTACCCACTAAACCCCAAAGAACAAGAAGCCTGCAGAGACTTCATCAAAAATAATCTAGAAGAAGGAAAGATAATACCATCAAAATCCCCACAAGCATCACCATTCTTCTTTGTAGCAAAGAAAGATGGAACACTCCAACCATGCCAAGACTATAGATACATCAACACCCACACTATAAAGAATGCATACCCTCTACCCCTAATCTCCGAACTAATTGATAAGCTGAAGAACGCCAAGTACTTCACCAAGTTCGACATCAGATGGGGGTACAACAATATCAGGATCAAATCTGAAGATAGATGGAAGGCAGCATTCATTACCCCAAAAGGACTGTTTGAACCAACAGTCATGTTCTTTGAGCAATGCAACTCCCCAGCAACCTTCCAAGCATTCATGAATCATATCTTCACTGATTATCTAGCACAAGGATGGCTAATCATCTACATGGATGACATAATGATAGCGTCAAACAAGCTATCAATCCACCACAAACAAACAAAAAAAGTCTTACAAAGACTAATGGACCACGGGTTACACCTCAAACCCTCGAAATGCGTCTTCAACACATAGGAAGTAGAATATCTAGGAATGATCATATCCCCAGGACAAGTAAAAATGGACTCTACCAAACTAAAAGCCATTGAAGAATGGAAACCACCCACTTCTGTAAAAGGAACCAGATCTTTCATCAGATTCTGTAACTACTACAGAAAGTTTATTTCCAACTTTTCCTTCACCACCAGACCACTACACGAACTAACAAAGAAAGGAACAACCTGGAAGTGGACCCCAGAATGCCAGCAAGCGCTTGAAATGCTAAAACAGGCATTCATGCAATACCCAGTGCTGGCAATGCCAGATGTACAAAAACCCTTCACAATCATGACAGACATAACCACCACCGGAGGAATACTCATGCAAGAAAACACCAACGGAGAACTACAACCTTGTGCCTACCTCTCCAAAACACTAGGAGATGCAGAAAGAAACTATGACATATACAACAGAGAATTACTCACAGTAATACATGCACTTGAAGAATGGCGACACTACCTACAGGGAACAAATTTCCCAGTAATGGTCCTCACCGATCACAAAAACCTCACCTACTTCAAAGAGCCCAGAAAACTTTCTTGATGACAAGCACACTGGCAACTCTTCCTTCAAGACTTTGACCTCATCTTTATTCATACCCCCAGAACAAAAATGGTGCCTGCCGACACCCTCTCCCAGAAAGATGAAATCAACACCATGGAAGACAACCAAGCTATCACCCTATTACCTAACCACTTGTTCATTAGAAAACTAGACTTGGAGCTAGCAGAAAAGATAGCAACCTCTTCCAATAAAGATCCATCAGTCCTCAAAGCATTACAAGCAATAAAAGAAGAAACCTCCCTGTTCAAAAGAGCATCTCCCTCAGACTGGACCTATTCCAACAACCAACTCTTTTACAAGGAATGGCTATATATACCACCCGATCTACGAAATCCCCTACTTAAAAAACTTCATTCCTCTCCCATAGGAGGACATGAAGGAGTCCTTAGAACCATTGCCTGCACCCAAAGAGATTACTGGTGGCCAGGAATGACTTCGTTTATTAGGAAATACATCACCAGATGTGCAGTTTGTCAAGCTTATAAAACAAACACACACCCCAGCGCACTGGCACTATCTCCTATCCCATCAAAGGCAACTTGTCCCTTCCAACAAATCTCTATTGACCTTATCACTGACCTTCCCCCAAGTGACGGTGCTGATTCTATTTTGGTTGTGGTTGACCACGGACTTACAAAGGGGGTAATTTTCCTGAAAACAAACAAAACAGCATCCACTGCCGACATAGCTACCCTCTTTTTCAAAAATGTATTCCCTTGCTTTGGACTACATGATTTGTGCATATTGGACCAAGGCCCACAATTCGCTTCAGCATTCGCACGGGAACTGGCTCGTCTACTGAAGTATGACCTAAAACTATCCACCACATTCCACCTGCAAACTGAAGGAGAAACCAAAAGAGTAAACCAGGAACTAGAAACCTATCTAAGTGTTACAAAACGTTACTCCAAGGTCTATTACACCGTCTAGGACCCCCGAGCATTAGGACACCCGATAACCCCATATCTATTTTCATTCCCCAAAAACCATCCAACGAGAGGAGGAGCCACCAGAACACCTAATACCCAGATAGAACTCCCTCTAAGGAGGACTACTCATCCACCCAGGAACATGGCCCCTCTCTATCAAACCAAATAACCCAAGTAACGTTCAAGACCCCGGCAAACCATTGCCTTACAATGACAGCCCTGGACACTCCTTACTCCACAGCGAGTACATCGTTTTCCCCTCACTGTAGCTGCACAGGAGAGGAGGGCCTACTACCGCACCTTGACTATGTCACAACATCCATAGTCACCATGGCTGTACCACAGCATTCCCAGTCACCATGGCTGTACCACAGCATTCCCAGTCACCGTGGCTGTACCACAGCATTCCCAGTCACCGCGGCTGTACCACAGGATCCTCAGTCATCATGGCTGTACCACAGCATCCCTAATCTCTTCTATCACAACCGAGGGAGCGGTATCACGCCCACAACGTCCTATCTTCACCATGTCACGATAGCCTTACCAGAGCCACACCCCCTACGCATTTACCTTACCATGGACCCATACTTTAGTAACGCACAGACATCACTTGGTCTGTGCACTCCCAGTTACCCTATATAAACCCCACTGTACAACCCATGTACTTTAGCTAGATCTACGCAATCATCCTGCGTTATACAAGAGTTCTAGTGAAGTCACAGTTCAAAGGCTTGCCTCCTCTTAATTGAGTAAAGGCAGCTAGGAAGGTAGTGACTGAAGGGAAGGGACTAAGGCTAACACTATCAAGGATAACAAGCCTAACAAAAGATCTAATGGAATCATCGAGTCATCCGAAGAGTCTCCAACAAGAGACAATCACTAGGACCCTTGGGTAACAAGGGATAACGTTAACACTAAGGATATTCTGCAGAAAAGACATATCCAAATGGGCTGAATTCCTTTCAATCACCAAATTCTCCCACAACTCTGCCATACATTCATCAACTGGACAAACCCCATTCTATCTTATGTATGGATACAAACTGAGAAGCTATCCCAAAATTGGAAAGACATTTATCCCACACCTTGAAAATAGACTAAAAAACATTGAAGAAATGCAAAAAGAAGCTCAAGCAGCACACAAAATAACACAAAGAATAATGAAAGAAAGAATAAGGTCAAACTTTAAACCATGGAATGTTGGAGATAAAGTATGGCTAGAAGGAAGAAACCTCAAAACCCACTATGAATCTAGAAAATTCACTCCAAAAAGAGAAGGACCCTTTGAAATCTCCAAAGTCCTCTCCCCCATTACATACAAATTAAAACTACTGAAACAATGGAAGATTCACAACATCTTCCATGCCTCTCTACTATCTCCATACAAACAAACTAAGGAACACAGCCCCAGCTTTGCTGAACCACCCCAAATCAAGATAGATGGAGAAGAAGAATTTGAAATTGAGAAAATTATCTCACACTGAGGAAGTGGGAACCAAAGACAATACCTAATGGCATGGAAAGGATACACCTCATCTGAAAGCACATGGGAACTGGAACGAAACCTAACCCACGCACGAACCACCCTAAAAGCATATAAAACCTGGCATAACCTGTCCTGAAGAAACCCATCAGCCACTCCACCAGCTACCATGTCTTCTACCCTCGCTCCCACTGTCCTCAACAAGAAGCTCCCTATCCAAGTCCAACATCTCCCCACCAATGCTCACAGAATGCTGTATGGAGTTATCATCAGTAATGTGGTCGCCTGCTACGCCCTAGAACGCAACCCTTGGTACACAGAAAACCACCGTCTTATCAAAGGAATAGAGCTATACTGAACGTTCAAAACCCTATCCTTGACGCACATGCTCTGCTGCCTGCAAGGACTCCCCACCCCCTACAATAACACCATGAACTGCACATTGGCCAATGCCAAAAGGAGGGTACTGGACCTCCTCCACAATGACGGATTTTTCGGGGTCATCAACAACCTTCTCCCTGAGATCCTCTCACTGTTCCTCCTTTCCATCCTTGCCTCCTTATCAGCTGGGGAAAGGGACGACTACTTCAGGGAAACAGGCTTCTTTGATGAAGACTTTAACGAAGCCATGAGGAAGATGTGGAGGAACAGGGATGGCGGCAAAAGGATACCCATCAGAGAAGTGGAAGATGGAGAAATCCAGGATGAAGACGAAACCACTATGGTGGTCAGTAGCTCTAAAGAAGGTACCCCCCTCTCCTTTTGCAGTATCCCACCTCCCCAAGTCGCTAGAAGGACCGAACCCCTTAGGGGGCAACCAAGAAGAGTACAGTGAGAAAATGCCAAGGTCCTCTCACCCGACTCCTTCATCACATCAGCCATTAGAGGGAGGCGAACCCAGCCATACATCTACCAGGCAAGCCCTCTGTGAGCTGCAACACCTAGTAGGGAATACCACCCCTGGACACCCTCTCCACCTTACACACAACCTCTTGCCCCTCCACCTCGACATTCTACCACTCCCGCCCAGCTTGTTGCTATTGATAACCCGGGAGCAACGACTAGTATACAATGATTTGGTCCAATTGAAAAGCGTTGTTTCACCTGCAACCGGCTGGGCCATTTCAGGGTTGAATGCCTGCATTACATGTGCCCTCACTGCAAAACAAGTGCTCCAGGCCACCCTCAAAAGTTCTGTCCACAGATACAATGTTCTGTCTGCAACTCATTGGGCCACTCTTGAGTTGAGTGCCCCTTACATTGAGCAAGATACGACTCTGACGAGGATTTGGAGGTACACGTGTGGAACGAGGGCCACTGTTCTGACAGAGGGGGATATGACCTTTGAAGGAAGGATGCAAGGGAAAATTACTGAAGTGGTGCTTCAGTTCTATGAAGGGGGTAATGTTATAGAACAGTACGCTTATTGATTCGAATATGATATTTTAATTCCTTCTTCTCCAGAGTATTAGTCTTTTCGTATGAAAGACACTCTGGCCTTTGGGATCGTTGCTATGGGGCAACTCATAAAGGAGAACCTCTACTCATTCCTTGACACCCCAATAATTTCTGTACTAATAGGGGACCATATTCAGACCTCTTTGTAACTAGGTGGATAGCCTCTTTTTTATTTCCGTTGTACAGCTTACCTCGAGGTCTTACGTTCACACTTCTTACCTCAAGGATCCCTCATGCTATGTTCATTTCTGCACTTGACTCGCTCTGCAGTATACACAGCCAGACCACGAGGCCACCTCATGCCCTGGTCCGTGTTCGATTCCCTTTAGTATATAACCCAGTCTCTTGTACTTGATACAGTAGCTAGTTCTACGCAATCATACCAAGTTACAAGCGAACTAGTGAAGGACTCTAAGGAAGTACAAATCAAGGAAAGTCTACAGAAGATACTTGAAGAAGTTAGCAAACCATCGGGTCACCAAATGCATTCACCCATAACTTGACTTAACATTAACACCTCAACTACTTCTTCACCCTTATATCTCCCACTCACACTCCCATTGTCATCTAGAAGCTGACCAATAGAGAGGGGGTAGTGTTGCAATCATCGCACAATGGACAATGGACTTAGTCACATTTTCCTTTTCTTTATTCTTCACAGACCCAGCACAAGAGTGCACAGTAGACACCACAACTCTGCCACAGAGTTTACCAGTAGTACTAGATTCCATCTGGCACTGAGACTCTTACCCAATCCAGATTTTAACCAATTTAGGATATGGAGATCTCTGCCACACTTCTTTTCATTTCTGCTTTATGCCTAGATGGCATTTATCTCCCACTGCCACATCTATAATGAGGTGTATCACATTTATTACCATTCAAGGCAGTGTCCTACTTCCATTCCTTTTATTTTCATCTTACAGCCTTAATGGCTTCTCTTCTTTCTGATCCCTGCTGCTGCAAGATGACTCATACTTATCTCAGCTGTGCCATGCTCAATACACTACTGGCACACCAGGGATTATGACATTTTCACATCATTTATAGTGTTTAGAAAATGACAAACAATGATATGAAATTTCTGGTTCACACTTTTTGGGACTGTAAATTTCCTGTTATTATTGTCACTTCAATGTTTGGTGAAATGTGTACTTTTGTGTAAAATATCTTCTTCATGAAAATGTCAAAGAAAATAATAAATTTAAGGCACTTGGAAATTCAATACAAAATTCCAAGTATCATCAACCCCTTTTCTTGTGTTTGACACCAGAAATCTTAGGCTTATGGAAATGATAAATGAAACATGTAATTTTGCTTAATCTTTTCAAGGTAAAAGAAATATCAAATTTATGTGCTCTTGTAAATTCCATTAAAAATATGGTATTTTTGAAGTGAGAAAAGTAATCACACACTCATTGGGCACTCATCAAGCACACATCAGGCACTCAGCAGTTGAATCAGCACAGTAAGGCAAAGTTGCAAATGTAATGACAGTAGCTACAAATTTTTTGAGAGCCATCCCTCAGCAATGTCTACAGTAGACCTCATAATCTTTTTGGTGAACTTGTGATATTTCAGCCTGTTGTGCCATTCTGTGGCCAAATGATAAGGGGGAGGACCAACACCATAGTAGTTGCAGATGTCTTCAAGGTGCTTCTGAAACCATGCTTCATCATCTGCAGACCAATATCCAACATTCAATCCATATGCTTCCCATGTAGACTGTTTGGGCCACCATGAAACATCAGATGTCTGTTCACCCTGAGTATAATCACATTGACCTAAACAATGTTAGTGAAAGATTGGACTGAATAGGGTTGATTCATTGACTCACCAGTAGAAATCTTGTATACACCACATATAACCTGCTCATCATTTGAGTTGATGTCATTATCCCAGAGATAATTTTCCCCAATATTGGTGGCCATACCATACTTGAGAACATCTTCAAATGGCCCACCACATATGAGCATGTTCACTTAGCCACAAAGGGAGTCACATGCCAGGTGTGCAATGATGCCACCCTTTATTAAGGCAGCTCTGCCATAGCTCTGCCATAGTAAGCAGTCCCTCTTGTCAAGATAAGAGTTGTAATTGGAGGGAAGGGATCAATAATGGAAGGGGATAAAGCTAAGGCCAGCAGGGGACTCATCATAGGTGATGACAGGCAATGGCACAGTGTTGGAGACAATTTGTGTACCAAAAGGAATACCTCTTGATGCAAGGTGTAGAGTGAGGCCTTGATTGTCAGGTCCATATTGAGCATGAATGACTTGCAAGACTGCAACAGGGTTGTCAAGAGGGATTACAAAGCAACAACTTGTCTCTGTCTCATGAACATGGATGAGGTAGAATGTGCTCCAAGAACAATCCCCATTCAGACCAATCTGTGCACCTTGCCATCACTCAACAACTATGCAACCTGACCTGTATTGGTCTACCAAGCTACCATCCAGCATATTGCAGCTATCAGGATCCACAGGTTTGCCACCAATAAGCTGCTCTAGAAATACTGCAGCTGCATCCTGGAGGGTGGTCAACATTACAGACAGCACTCAACCCTCACAGATTTTTAGCCAGAGGGTGGTTGACATTATGGACAGCACTTGACTCTCATAGATTTTCAGTGCAAGCTCAGTGATAGGAGTGAAAGGGGAAACAAGGCATGTAGAAGAGGAGTGGGCAAATCCATAGTGCTGTTGCAGTATGTTATCCAATGTTGGAAACTGGGGAGACACTGACTGAGGAATCTCAGTGCCAACAAATGTTGCTGCTTGATGGGCTGATGGATTGGGCCTTGGCGGTTTGTAGGATTCCATGGATCTATACTGACCACCCTTGTCATCATCAAAGGTAAAATCAAGTGTGTCAGGTTCTGAAGGTGTGGCAGAAATTCAGTATATATGTTCCATTTGTCTATAAAGGGATTGTAGCATTTTTGATGGTCTGAGTATGACATCCAGATCAGGCTTGCCATTGAGTGATCTATATCAATGTAAAGCCAAAAGTCATCAACAAGCTCCCAACAAAAGACAGTCAGCCCCTTGCTATGGGATATTCAACCATCAAGAGCACTCTGGGTATGCTGCTCACATGCAGCTTTCTCCTCCAGAGTTTCACACACCTCCTTTTTCTTGTTGGCTATCTCATGGCAGGCAAAGAAGTCCATCCAAGTTTCTCCCCTTTTCTGGTGAGACCCATGGGGAGGAACAGGCAGGAAGCACTAAGGGACAGATTGCCATATAGAGCACTTCTGTTCAAAATCAATGGCCAGTGCAATAGCACATGCAAGATCCTTGTTGCTTGGGTAACAGTTCTCCCTAAACCACTTGTATGGGAAGGAGTTAGGGAGATTCCAGAAGTATCATCTTTCTTGCTTGTCACAACAGCCCCAGAGAATGTAGACAGGGATGTGGAACTGCACCATTCACTGCACATGCATGCCACATTTCCAGACAAACAGACTCACAGCAGTGCCAACCCTCAGGGTCACTAGAGAGAACATTCTGACCAGGAAGTCTCTAAGCATCTCAACCATTGTGGAAGGAAACCCTTTTTCCAATAGAACTTTTACCCATTGTGATTCAGATCCATTGATATCTGCTGGATATCCACTCATTGCCCACAATGTCATGGCAACAAGGTTCTGGAAGCAACAAAGTGCATAAAATGCAGCCCCACAAGCAGCTTTCTCCATCTCCTGAGGTTTCCTGTAGTTTGACTCTTTGGGAATCAAGTGCAGCACAATGTTCATAGCAGCTGCCCCACAGAGAACATGGAAGACATCAGTAAGGAAATCATCAAGGGTAATCCACTGGTCCAGGAGATCTGCCCTCAGCTGGTAGAGAGAGGCGATTCAAATGATTGGTAGAGTCTTCTTGCAGTAGAAAAGGCATGAGAACAGTGGGCTGTAATGAAGGAGATGGTGGAGAGAAAATGGTAGGAAAGAATAATCTGGAGACATGATATGAAATTTATGGCTGGAAGACAAGGCCTTACTCTCTAAGGTAACAGGAGATAGACAAATGGCAGGGGGAGGAACCAACATGTTTGGGAAGACAATAACATGGCCATCAATAATGAAGGTATGCATGACTAGAAGTTTAGAGTCCATGTCAGTACCCAGGTTGTTAGATTAGAAAATTTACTGCAGCTATATAAAATGACATGATGAAGCAGTGACAAGGAGGGAGTCAAACACCAACTGTTATGATTCCTTCATTCCTTATTTCCATCATCCTGTGACCATGTCTACATTTCTCTTTTCTTGAACTATCTTTTCTCTTTGCAATAACTCATCCTCCTTTCATCATCATTGGCTGATTACCTTGTCTCTCTTAGTCACTACTGGCTGATTACTCATTTGCTTCATCATCACTCACCTTTCTCCACTGACTCATTTCTGTTCTTCAACCTTCTATGACTTTCCATTTGATTACCAATACAAGATATTCCAATGGTATATAAACCCTGTAGAACTACCCATGTTCCTTAGCTAGTTCTTCCTTAGGAATACACCTGGTTCTCCCATTGAACCTGAAACAACCTTTGTGGCAAGGTTGTGAAGAGTGAAGCCTTAGGGATGCACTAGTACTTAGATGTTGAAAGTCACTTGAAGGGAAAACTCCAAGAGACTAGACTGAGGACCATAGCCTCAGTATCTCCCAGTATATATAGACTATGGAGTTGTTTGTACACATTTGTACTACAACTATCAACCAATCCTGAGGTCTGGATAACAGTCTATGCTAGCCAATAGTGTATAGTACTTGTTACAAGACGTTACTCCATGGTCTATCACACCGTCTACGATCTCCAGGTTTAGGACACCCGTTCACCCCATATCTATTTTCACCTTAAAACACTATCCAACGAGAGAAGGACCCATCAGAACGCCTAATACCCAGACAGTACTCCCAATGGAGGACTACTCATTCACCCAGGAACATGACCTCTCTCAAGCCAAACTAGTAACCCAAGACCAACCTCATCCTCGGAACCTCGCAGAAGAGGGAGAGCGCTACCACCGACAACCTCGCAGAAGAGGAAGGACTACCACAGCAATCCTAGTCATCGCGGCTGTACCACAGCATTCCTAGTCATCGCGGCTGTACCACAGCATTCCTAGTCATCGCGGCTGTACCACAGCAATCCTAGTCATCGCGGCAGTACCACAGCACTCTTTTACCAAACGGTAACCCCACTGTTAATTCCCGTCTCCTCCTATCACCCAAGGAGCGGTATCATACTTGCAATGTCTTGCCTTCACAATATCACAATAACCTTTCCATAGCCTTACCAGAGCCTCACCTCTTACGCGTTTACCTTACCACGGACCCACACTTTAGTAACGCACAGACATCACTTGGTCTGTGCACTTCCAGCAGCACTATATAAACCCCACTCGTATAACAATGTACCTTAGCTAGTTCTACGCAATCATCCTGCGTTATACAAGAGTTCTAGCGAAGTCATAGTCTGGTCTCACGTCCTCTTAACTGAGTGAAGGTAACCAGAAGGTAATAACCAAGGGAAGGGAGCATAGGCTAATACACCTAGGATATGTCAGGATCAACTAGTGATCGTTACCAAACTCTAGGCCAATAAAGGAGGCCTTTGACAAGAGCAACGACTAGGACCCTTGTGTAACAAGGGATAATGTTAACAGTACTCAGCACAGCCAAGATAAGGTATGAGTCATCCCACAGCAGTGGGGATCAAAGGAAAGAGAAGCCATTGAGGCTGTGGGGTGGTAATGAATGTAATGTGCCGCATTGTAGATGTGGCAGTGGGAAATGAATGCCATTGCCATCAAAGCATAAGGCAGGAATTAAAAAGGTGGTGGAGATCTCCATATCCTAAATTGGTTAAGATCTGGATCAGGCAAGTATCTCAGTGCCAGACAGAACCTAGTGATCCCAAGTTCCCGTAGGGGGGAACTGTGAGTCCTACTGTGCACTCTTGTGCTGGGTCTGCGAAAGTTAAAAGATAATATGTGTCTGTTATCACAATAAGATAAGAAAGAAAGGAAAAGTTTGACTAAGTCCGTTGTCTGTTGTGTGATGACTGCAACAGAACCTAGTGGCTGGCTCCCTCAGTCACCCTCTTTTTAGAACTCCCTCAGTCACTTACCTCCCTTCTCTCCACTAGAAGGTTGACAGTCCTTAGTCTCTCACTCTCAGCAAACCTCAGAACTCTAGAATGACTCTTGTCACCACCTCCCTTCTTGTTGCTAGAAGGTCAATGGTTCTTTGTCCCCAGCTTGCTATCCCTGCCTAAGACTATGCTCACTCCTACCTAGGTCAAGCATAACACCAACAAGAAAGAAGGTAAATGGCTGATGGGTGGAAGTCTACAGGTGGATTAAGCACTGATCAAATGAGGGGACTTGTCAATGTAAACACCAATAAGGCAGGTGATGGGGACAACAAGGAATTGTGGCATCTTAAACAAATGTCAGACAAGGTCAGATAATATAATGCACTCCACATCAACAAGCAATGGGAGGACTGAAACAAATAAAGGACTTACAATAGGTCAGGGACTATGTTGTTGTCAAGCATGATATGGCAGTTCAAGAAAAGGATACTCTCCAATGCAAGACACTGGAGAGTGTGAGGACAGTGGTGATTGTAGGAACTTGAAATGCTGCCTGTGGTAAACCATGGGTAGCAATAAGGAGGAGCTGTCTGTGGTAGACCACAGACAACAATGAGGCACTCTCTAGTGTTCAACACTGGGAAGTGAAGACAATAAGCATCATGAATTCAGAGACTTAAGTTTAAAGTCTATTGTATGAGGTAAGCAGGTGTGGGATTGGCAAACAAAGGCCAAACAAACCCTTCACTTTCCCACATCCCAGTGTCAAATACTAGAGTGCCCCTGTTATAGAACAGTACAATTTCTGGTTCGAATACAATACATTAATTCCTTCTTCCCCAGAGTATCAGTTACTTCATAGTGAAGATGCTCTGGCCTTTGGTGTCATCTCAATGGGGCAACTCATCGAGAAGAACCTCTATTCGTTCCTTGACACACCCATTATTCCTTTCATGATAGGAGATCATGCTCAATCTCCCTGTTGCTAGAAAGATAGCCTTCCTTCATTTCCGTTGTACAGCTTACCTCGAGGCCTTACATTCAACCTTCTCACCTCAAGGGTACTACATATTCCATTCATTTCCATCCATGACTAGTTCCACAGTATGCACAGCCCAAACACGAGGTAACCTTGTGTCTTGGTCTGTGCTCAGTTTTCCTCAGTATATAAACTATTCATCTGTACTTGATACCATAGCTAGTTCTACGCAATCATACCAAGTCACAAGCAAACTAGTGAAAGACCCTACAGAAGTACAAAACAACCTTGAAAAGCAAAGAAAGATCAAGACTTCATCATAAAAGCAGAACCAAGCATTCACTCAAAAGTTTGCTCATCACTTGGCTTAACGTTAACAGCCCCAGTGTTGCTGTCCATGGTCTACCACAGACAGCTTCTGTTGCAATTGCCACAACAATGGATCAGAATCCACGGTCATCAAACTGTTTAATGCAGGATAATTGCACTGCAGACCTCTGACCAAACAGACTTACTCTTAGAACTCTTTCTTTTCCTTTATCTAATCGCAACAATGGACGCATCTTATCGTTTACTTTTATCTTTCACAGACCCAGCACAAGAGTGCATGGTAGGACTCACAGTTCCCCAGTATCCAAGAGTCACATGACCACTCGGGAACTCAGGATCACTAGGTTCCATCTGACACCGAGATGCTCGCCCGATCCGGATCTTAACCGATTTAGGATATGGAGATCTCTGTCACTTTACTCATTACTGCCTTATGCCTTGATGGCGACGGCGTTCATTTCCCACCACCACATCTACGATGCAGCGCTTTACATTCATTTCCACTTACCGCTTCCATTCCCTTCATTACCATATCACAGCCTCGATGGCTTCTCTTCTCTTTGATCCCCACTACTGCGGACTGACTCATACTTATCTTGGCTGTGCTGAGCATGATACGCCATTGGCTAGCATAGACTGCTATCCAGACTTCATGGTTCGTTGATACCACTGTAGCACAACATGTACATACAGCATCCCAGTCTATATATACCGGGAGACACTGAGGCTACGGTCCTCAGTCTAGTCTCTTGGAGTTTTCCCTTTAAGCGACTCTCAACCTTCTGAATACTAGTGCAAACCTAAGGGCTTCGCTACTTGCAACCTCACCATTGGTTGTTTCAGCTTCTCCTTGTTGCTGCCTGTGGTCTACTGCAGGCAGCATTTCAAGTCCCTATGATCACTGCCATCCTCACACTTTCCAGTGTCTTACATTGGGGAGTGCCTTCACATTGCTGCCTGTGGTTTACTGCAGGCAGCCATGATCATCATCATTCTCCTTGCACTCTAGTGACCCTCTACCCTTCCACAGCAAGTTCATTTTATCTATTGAGATGTCCTTGGTGTCATGATCTAATCTAGCCTACACCTCTTAGTCACATCAATTCTCCTGCTTGTTCAAATAATGGCAGGATGAAACAACTCAAGCAGGATCGCAAAAGTGAAGCTTTAGGTTTGCACTACTTAGTATCTTGAGAATCAAAAGTACTTTAGAGGTAAACTTCAAGACACTAGACTAAGGACCATAGCCTCAATGTGTCCTGATATATATAGACTGAGGAGCTATATGTACATGTTTGTACTACAGCTATTGACCAATCCTGGAGTTCAGATAGCAATCTATGCTAGCCAATAGCATATCATACTCAGCACAGCTGAGGTGAGGTATGAGTCATTCTGCAACAGTGGGGATCAAAAAGAAGAGAAGCCATCAAGGCTATGGACAGAAATGAAAAGAATGGAAGCTAGGCATTACCCTGAGCGGTAATGAATGTAATGTGCCTCATCATAGATGTGGTGGTGGGAAATGAACACCATTGCTGTCTAGACATAAGGTGGAAGTAAAAAGGTAGCAGAGATCTCTGTATTTTAAATCAGTTAAGATCCAGATTGGGTGAGCATCTCAGTGCCAGACAGAATCTAGTGATCCTGAGTTCCCATAGGGGGAAACTGCGAGTCCTACCATGCACTCTTGTGCCAGGTCTGCAAAAAATAAAAGATAAGATGTGCATCCATTATTACGATAAGATAAGTAAAGAAAGGAGTTTGACTAAGTCTGTTGTCCATTGTGCAACAATTGCAACACAGGACTTCTCTGTCCTCTAGTCCTTGCCATTCACTGTCTCATATTTTTCATAGTTTTCACTGGCCTGGATTGCACTGTGCACTCTTTACATTGCTCATGGTATACTGTGAGTAATATCTTTGTGCAGGTGCAGCCATGCAAGACCATATGACTCCTCATCTATATGAAAATTACTGAGCCTTCAGTGGCCTCCACATCCACCACCCATCTTTGTTCACTTTCATCACCTCCATCACCATTCATACTCAACTTCATGTCCCATATAACAGCCTCCTTGGTTGCAATGGGTGGGTTGGCATAAATCACAGGCAACACTACTCCCTTGTGGCTGTTCTCAATAATCTCCTCCAAGACCTGCCATGCTGGGTATGCAGCATGATACTTGGTGACTTCTTCCTTCACTTTTTCCCACTCTGCTCTCACTGCTGCCAAAGGCAACCACAAGCATCAATGCAGTGACTATCATCATCTTCATGCTCCATGGCAAACACTAGGGAGTGCCTCACTGTCCATGGTTTACCACAGACAGCCCTCTTCATGTCACTA
Source organism: Tylopilus cf. pallidocervicolor (assembly GCA_038093935.1). Lineage (NCBI taxonomy): Eukaryota > Fungi > Basidiomycota > Agaricomycetes > Boletales > Boletaceae > Tylopilus > Tylopilus cf. pallidocervicolor. The sequence goes on along the minus strand of JBBPTE010000048.1, from coordinate 37,133 downwards.
CCTGTGGTTTACCACAGGCAGCTTCCTATGGTAGACAACATCTCCCCATTGCTCCTCATGGTTTACCCCCACATGAAGTGTCTCAAACCATCAGGACATCACTCTAGCTGTGATGGTCATTGTCCTTACACTCTGATATCTCATTGCTGTCCACAATTTACTGCAGACACAAGCTGTCTTTGTTGTCTGACTAGCTTCCATGGTGAGTTCATTTTGTCTGTTGTATGTTCTTGGCATTGTGTTCAAACTTACCAAGCTATTTTGGTGTTTCCCCTGCCTTCCAGCAGTCATGTTGGTTCCCCTGCTTATTTGAAAGATGGCAGGACTTTCACATTCTCCATCCATGCTATTCATCAACTCATATTTTCTGCTCCCTGCTGTTGAACACAGGAAGTGTCTTCTTGCTTTTCATGGTTTATAATAGGTAGCATGTGTTGCAATCATTATACAATGGGCAACAGACTTAGTTGTATTTTCTTCTCCTACTTATCTTATCACAATAATGGATGTACCTTATCTCATCTCCTTTCTTTATTCTTCACAGACCTGGCACAAGAGTGCACAGTAGACACTGCAACTCTGCCACAGAGTTTGCCAGTAGTACTAGGTTCCATCTGGCACTAAGACTCTTGCCCAATCCAGATCTTAACTAATTTAGGATACAGAGATCTCTACCACACTTCTTTCCATTTCTGCTTTACACCTAGATGGCATTCATTTACCACCACCACATCTACGATGAGGCATACCACTTTTATTTCTGCTCAGGGCTATGCCCTTGCTTCCATTCCTTCATCTCTGTCTTACAGCCTCGACAGCTTCTCTTCTCTTTGATCCCTGCTGCTGCAAGATGACTCATTCTTATCTCAGATGTCCTGAGAATGATACACCATTGGTTAGCATAGACTGCTATCTGGACTTCAGGATTGGTCAATAGCTGTAGCACAAACATGTACATACAGCTCCCTAGTCTATATATACTGGGAAACACTGAGGCTACAGTCCTCAGTCTAGTCTCTTGGAGTTTTCCCTTCAAGCAACTTTCAATTTTGAGTACTAGTGCACACCTGAAAGCTTTGCTCATTGTAACCTTGCTATAAAGGTTGTTTCAGCATGTTTTAGACATTTCTCCAGAAGCAACAGTTCATCACCTTCACACTCCTTGATGTCTAACATCAAGGAGTATCTCCTATCACTATCTGTAACATATCATGGACAGCATCCACTCTTTGTTTCTTTTCAATTTCCACTTACCAGCACCACCTAGCCATCTTGGTCACCCTTAATGCATGGTCATCATCGCTTGTTGCTATCTATTTAGCACCACACATTATTTTACAAGCAAGTTAGGTAGTACAGTATACTGTGAAATACATGCTGATCACATTCCCCACCTTTACTAGGAAACTAATTGTTTGCAATGACTATTCTTTTGGTTTGTACCTCAAAACATTCATATGCAGATCCTTTCCCAGCAGTGAAAATGTACAAAATGTGTCCACAAGCTAAACATCAGACCATGAGCTACATGTATGTAGCCAAAGCATATAGGCCTGTGAGAGTGATTGCATCCAGGGCACACAATATATCTAGATGCACACCTTATGAGTAAGTCTAGATCTGCATGGAGTACTAGTGACTCACAACAATATCAGGGTTTTTATGTGGATTCAGAAGCCAAAAAGCTATGCTTTTGGTAGAACAGATGTGTTTGTCATCTGGCATTGCATATACAAGTTGATTGTCAAGTTCATTCTCCATAGTAACCATCAACTCCTCTAGCTCTGGGAAATTATCTGTACAGTCCATGAGCACAGAGAACAATGAGTTTCTGTTGCTCAAGTGGTACAATTGGATAGAAAGGGTTGAGAACTTTTTTGAGATGTCCATAAGGCATATTAGGGTGATTATCATCTCTGCTTGGGCATCTAACATCACCAGTGATGGGATGAGACCATGAGACCACAGGCATAGCTTCACTCCACTTGCAGTATAGTTGTTGTTGGGGTGAATGCATAATTCCTGCACTTGGTGTTTTATGAGGAAAGTGATGATGATAGAAATGGTACATTTGGCTTCCAGTTCAAATATGATGAGCTATGAAAGGTCCAATAATATTAGGAGTGTTGTCCACTCTCTGGGAGAGAAGTTTGTGTTAGTCAATGTAAGGTGCTGGAGAGGTGTGTTGTGCAGAGCTATCATTGTGAAAGATACTGTTAAGTGTCTGAAGAGTAGTGGAGAGTCTATGCAAAGCACTTGAAGGTTACTTGTGAAGGGGCTGATGTGACCATCCAGTAAGATTCATGTTCCTGTGCATCTTCCCCTGTTACACTGTAATTCCTGGCATCCTAAAGCTTGGATACTTTCCAGGCATGACTTTAGTCCTAAGGAATCTTGTATTGGGCCTCTATAGAGGGAAAGGTGCACTCAATCCACAGGTTCCATTACCTTCAGTGATTCAAAAAAAATTGATAAGGCTTGAAGTTGGTGATTACTAGTCCACTGTGAACTTGTAAACCACAGGACCTTTGGTGCCTTAAATGAGCTTGTATGTCTCCAGACTAGGAGTGCTTCACAGTCTTCATTCCTTACTATCCTCCAGTCATCTTCCCCCACACATAGACTAGTATCCTGAAATTTCAAACTTGCCAAATAATTACCAGCAGCAATGTCCAAAAGATAACTGCAAACTTGTGATAGTCTTCAAAGCAATTCTCAGTCCAGTTCCTTGGCAATCAAGAGGAGCTCAGTTGGCAAGCCCAAGAGAAGGTGAGATACAGATGGGCTTGATTGTGATGGCTGTGAGTTCGATATGTTTGACAATGTGAACATGGTCTCATGTCAGTGTAGTTGCTATCCAGGGATCAGTACTCATGCAGTTCAGGTAAAGATAGACCCTACTTGTGGATGCCTTATTTTTTTCCATTTCCAGTTGTCTCCTCCATGTAGTTCTTTTCATAGGAGTGGTTGGTAACATGCTGACCTTGTCTTTGACTTTCCACTTTCCAAGCCAAAGAGACAGAAGTGGAACAGGGAGAGCAGCAAGAATGATCTTTGTGGGCAGAAGGGGTGAGACAATTGCCTCATCCATAGCTTGATGCTTCCTGGATGATGTAGCTGTTACAAAATGGTACTTCCTTAGGTCTACCACATGGTCTATGAACAATCTTGCACTCAGACACCCATTTAACCCCAGGAAGTAACAACCCTCCAGTGTTACTGAAAGATCTCTTACCCTTGTGGAAGAAGGTACCACCATTCACTTTCCTTACAATGATGTCCTATGAGAAGATGGCCCACAAACACCTAATACCCAGAAGGTACTTTCCTCAGAAGAGCCTCTTATTCACCCAGGAATACAACCTCTCCCCACAAATGCTCTTAATCCTATCATGTCACCATACTGGTAGAGGAACACTCCAAGTTACCATAGCAACACCATAGCATCCCAAGTCACCATGGCTGTATCACAGCATCCTGAGTCACCATGACCATATCACAGCACCTTGAGTCACAATAGCCATAACATGGCATTCTAGTCATCACAGCTATGCCACAGCACTCTAAATCATCACCATGTTCTAACACATATCTGTCATATCCCATCCAAGTCACCTCCAAGATTTCCGGTACCTCCGGTACCATCTCTGTCAATCTCCGGATGTATTTCTTTATCTATACTACATTTCACTATCAGACATCTTGACTCATTTTCCTTGACCTTTCATCTTACACATTTCATCTTATACTTTGATTGATAATAACCTTTTGCTTAGTTTCTTAGAGTTCTGTCTGTGTGCAGCACAGCTCCAGCACTTCATACCTCCAGTGCACAGCATTCAAACTTTGGTCCTTGTCTTATCTGACTTACTCATCCATTACCATCTCCATTACTAATCTGCTTCATCCTCCATATATAAACCCTGTAGTTCTGACATTTGTACTTTAGTTCAAATATCAAATAAGTCTCTCCTCTTTAAGTCCAACACTCAGCCTTGTCTCTACAGTTCTGCCCCTTCGGACTTAATCCGGAGAACTTGGACTTGACAGTATATTTGAACTCATACTTGTCAAGTTCCCCCAACAAGAATAACAACCCGTACCACTTGCGCTTCACACACTACAGCTCTCCAGACTGCCTTCAGCAGCTCCTGAACAATTCCAGGCAAGTTCATCAGCCTCACTGCTTGTGCTGCCCCTTCAATCTCCACCGCCTGCATAAGAACTCTTTCTCTGCTTACTCTGCTCCCATCCTGCTTCGAAGAATTACCCAAGGATAACAAAGAACTTTACAATGCACATCCGAAAAACCCGCCCTCTAGACATAGAACAGGAGGCGGAAGTGGCAGCAGTGATGGCAGCAGTGATTCCAGTGATGACTCAGATGACTCAGACATCAGTTTGTCTCACAACAAACCAGCTAACAACATTGGTGATGAAGATGACCAACCCAATGACGTTCCCTTAGGATATGAACCCCTCAATGATCTTGTTGATGCCATCCAAAGCTTAGCCCATTCCTCCCACCAGAAGGGCTTCTCTGACCCCAAGACAAAGGTCCGAGAACCAGACACCTTTGATGGTTCTGATCCAAGAAAGCTCCGCCCCTTTGCCATTCAATGCGAAATCAATTTCCAGGCGAACCCTAAGACATTCAAGAGGAATCACACCAAGGTCACCTTTGCCTAGTCATACCTGAAAGGAATGGCCCTCAACTACATTGAGCTGGACTTGCTTGAAGATGAACCTCCAAAGCAACATCTGCTCTGGATGAATGATTGGTCGGCCTTCCTTTACGAGCTCCAGGCCAACTTTGGCTCCCATGACCCTGTCACAGAAGCAGAAGCTCAACTCAAGCAACTGCGCATGCGTGACAACCAGCAGATTAACAAGTACATAGTAGAATGGAACTGCCTTGCAAACCAAGTCCATGAGTGGGAACCTGGTGCTCTCCACTGGAACTTCTACAACAGACTTCTGGACCATATCAAGGATGAAATTGCTTGTCAGGGCAAACCTGACACTATTCATACCATGCACTCTCTTGCACAACAAATCGACCAGAGGTACTGGGAGTGAAAAGAAGAAGTCGCTTAGGCAACCAGGCCCTCCGGATCGAGCTCCAGTAATAATCAAATGTTCCAAAGGTCCTTTGATTCCATACAGACGCCCTCATCCACAACTCCAAACTCTGGTAGCAGGCCCTCCAAAGACTCCTCCAAGTCTAAGGAAAAAGCTGCTACCTCCACTCTAAAATCTGACATCTCCACAAAGTTAGGCAAGGAAGGCAAACTCACCAATGCCAAACATAAATGCTGCTTTGACCTCAAACTCTGCATGTTCTGCAGCCTTGAAGGTCACAGGGCCAAGGACTGCCCCAAGTCTTCTTCAAAGGCTTCCAAGGCATGTGCAGTCTAGACTGCAACTCCAGAAAGCAAACCGGACAACTCCACAGAGTCGAAAAAATAGTCTGCAACCTCTGTGACTCTATATGGACTGGAGGTTGTGTTGAAGCCAACTGTGCACCAAAGGAGATCTGACTCAATGCATCCACTCTCTCAGACCCCAGATCACTTATGTTATAGAATGGTACGATTATTGGTTCGAGTACAATACATTGATTCCTTCTGCCCCAGAGTACCAGTCTCTCCCTAAGGAAGATGCTCTGGCCTTTGGCATAGTCTCCATGGGGCAACTCATGGAGGAAAACCTTTACGCTTATCTCGACGCTCCTATTGTTCCATTAATGTTAGGAGATTGCACTCAATCTCCTTGGTAGATAGGTGGATAGCCTCCTTTTCATTTCCGTTACATAGCCTTACCTTGAGGCCTTACATTCTACTTCTCTGCCTCGAGGATATCGTATGCTGCGTTCATTTCCACCTCTGACTCATGCCACAGCAGAGCATAGCCCAACATGAGGTTACCTCATGGCTTGGTCCATGCTCTGATCCCTCAAGTATATAAACCATAGTCTTGTACCAGTTACCGTAGCTAGTTCTACGCAATCATACCAAGTTACAAGCGAACTAGTGAAAGACACTAAAGAAGGCTCTAACAAAAGAACACCACAAGAAGGGAACCACTATAGCCTTCACAAGTAGCTTGGCTTAACGTTAACAACTTATGTCCACAATCTCTTTGATATCATATGACATCCCTTTGTTTCCTGCACTTGTAGATTCTGGATCCTCCAATTGTTTTATAGATACATCATTCATCAATAAACATAATCTTCAACCATACTCTGTACCTCCGCTTGTTCTCCGACTCTTTGACAAAACATCAAATTCCACCATCACTCAAGCCCTCGACCTCTCCATCTGCTTCGAAACCGGTGATATCACTCCAACAATATTTTATGTCACTCTGTTGAATGGCTCCTGTTCCCTTGTTTTAGGACATAACTGGCTCACCCACTACAATCTGTTGATTGACTGGGTTACAAGCAGTATCTCATTCTGTTCACCTGGACAAGCCATGCCAACACCATCTCTGAGCTCAACTCTGCAGCCTCTGATATCTCTGCCAGCTGATCTGCCCCCATCTGATCCACTGCATTTCTCTGACTGCAAAGCTCCTTCTATCGCCTTTGTCAGTGCACCTGCATTCATGCTAGCCTGTTGACTACAAGGCTCTGTGGAGTTCAGCATGCAAATCTGACCTAAGAAAAGCAATCTCTGCACCTTCTCCGTCTCCTCTGAGAACCCCGACCTCTCTGGAGTGCCTCCAGAATACCACAATTTCGCTGATGTTTTCAGCAAGAGCAAAGCCTCCCAGCTTGCTCCTCATCGAGAATACGATCTGAAAATCGACCTTGAGGAAGGCACTTCACCCCCCTTAGGTACCCTCTATTCCCTTTCCCCTTTTCCCTACAAAGCTTGAGTCCCTCCAAACATTCCTTGATGAGCACCTCACAAATGGGTTTATCCACCCATCCTCCTCCACCCATGCTGCTCCAGTCCTGTTTGTCCACAAGAAGAACAGTTCACTCTGCCTCTGTGTCGACTTCCAAGGACTCAACCAGATCATGAAGAAATACCAATATCCACTCCCATACATCTCTGACCTCCTTGACGCTCCAAGCTGTGCTAAGATCTATACAAAAATTGACCTCCAGCATGCCTATCACCTGGTCCACATTGCGGAGGGAGATGAGTGGAAGACCACCTTCTGCATGTGCTACAGCTCCTACGAATGGCTTGTCATGCCTTTTGGTCTCACCAATGCTCCTGCAGTGTTCCAGTGGTTTGTTAACACAATCTTCACTGATCTCCTTGATGTTTGCATTATAGTCTACCTGGACAACATCCTCATCTTCTCCAAAGACAAGGCCTCCCACAAGGGGCATGTCTGAGAGGTCCTCCAATGACTCCACAGACACAGACTTTATGCCAAGCCTGAGAAATGTGAGTTCCATACAGACTCCATGGAATATCTAGGTTATTGCCTATCTCTGGCTGGACTTTCCATGTCTGCAGAGAAGGTCAACACAATTCTAGAATGGCCAGAACCTCGCAAGATAAAGGACATTCAGTCCTTCTTTGGCTTTGCAAATTTCTACTGGCATTTTATCCACAACTACTCAGACATCATTGTTCCACTCACCTGTCTTACCCGGAAAGGTATCCCCTGGCACTTCTCCGACAATTGCCGCTCCGCCTTCCAGAAACTCAGAGATGCCTTCACCTCCGCCCTGATCCTTACCCATTGGTTCCCCAATGCTCTGATGATAGTAGAAACTGATGCCTCCAACTACACCATTGCCAGAATTTTCTCCATCTGGTGTCTAGATAATGAAATCCACCCTGTTGCATACTACTCTCGGACATTATCATCTCTAGAACTGAATTATGACACCCATGATAAGGAATTACTCACTATCCATGAGGCTTTTAAGTCCTGGTGACACTATCTAGAAGGCTCTGCATCTCCAGTTGACGTCATCACCAACCACAAAAACCTGGAATATTTCACCACCACCAAACTCCTGACCTGCCATCAGGCCTGGTGGTCAGAGTTCCTCTCCAGATTCAATATGATCATCTGCTTCTGCCCCAGTCACCTTGGCACAAAACCTGACTCCCTTACTAGACACTGGGATGTCTATCCCAAAGAGGGGGATAAGGACTACACTCATGTCAATCCTCACAATTTCCGACCTGTTTTCACCCAAGACCAGCTCACTGCGTTCCTCCAGGCTACTTACCTCACAGCTCTGGTCCTCTGAGCTAGCATCCTATACAATGTTGAGAAGCTCCATAACAACATCCTATCTGCTCTCCCATTTGACCCTTTGGCCTCCATACATATGTCCAGTCCTCAACCCACTGATTCCAGATGGTCAGTCAACACTGAAGGATTCCTCCGATTAGATGGTCACATCTATGTCCTGGATGCCAATGATCTCCACCTCTGTGTCCTCTGATACAAACATGATCATCTATTGTCCAGACATTTCGGACAAAACCAGACATTGGAACTTATCTGCCATGAATACACTTGGCCAGGCATATATACATTTGTCAAGGAATACGTCTCCTTCTGTACCACCTGTGCCCACACTAAAGTTCCTAGACACAAGCCATATGGTTTACTTAAACAACTCCTGATTCCTGAATATCTGTGGAATTCCATATCAATGGATTTCATTGAGCAACTTCCACCATCCTCCAGATTCACCACCATACTAGTTGTCATCAACCGCCTATTGAAACAATGTATCTTTATTCCAATGACCGACACCGTAACATCCCCGGAGCTAGCTAAGTTGTTCCTAATGCACGTCTTCTCTAAACATGGTATTCCCTCCCATATCACCTCTGATCGAGGTTCCAAGTTTGTCTCGCACTTTTTCCATTCCTTAGGAAAAGCCCTCGATATCTGGTTACACTTCACCTCTGGATATCATCTGGAGGGTGATAGACAAACGGAGTACATGAACCAGACCCTAGAACAGTACTTGTGAATCTACTGCAACTACCAACAGGACAACTGGTCCGAACTCCTGCCCCTTGCTGAGTTTGCCTACAACAATGCTCCTAGTGCCACTACCAGTGTGTCACCCTTCTTTGCTAACAAGGGCTATCATTCAAACATCTCTGTACATCTGGAGCAAGACCTCACCTCCACTTGTGCATGCGAGTACTCCATTGACCTCGATTCTCTACACCAATTCCTTTGTAAGGAAATGGCTCATGCTCAGGAGTGATACCAAGGACCTGCAGACACCAAACGATCTCTGTGTTAACGTTAAGCCAAGCAAGAAGTGATTCCTAGAGCAAGTGCTTGGTTCTTCTGGTTTCTTCTTGAAGTCTTCTCCTTTGGCGCTTTCTTAGGATCTTTCACTAGTTTGCTTGTTACTTGGTATAATTGCATAGAACTAGCTATGGTATCAAGTACAAATGGACAGTTTATATACTAAGAAAAACTGAGCATGGATCAAGACATGAGGTGGCCTTGTGTTTGGGCTGTGCATACTGCGGAACGAGTCATAGACAGAAATGAATGGAACACATGGTATCCTCAAGGTGAAGAGATTGAACGTAAGTCCTTGAGGCAAGCTGTACAATAGAAATGAAAGAAGGCTGTCCTTCTAGCAATGGGAAGATTGGGTGTGATCTCCTAACATGAAAGGAATAATGGGCACATTGAGGAATGAATAGAGGTTCTCCTCGATAAGCTGCCCTACCAAGATGATATCAAAGGCCAGAGCATCTTCACTATGAAGCAACTGATACTCTGGAGTCGAAGGAATTAATGTATCATATTCAAACCAGAAATCATACCGTTCTATAACATTACCCCCTTTATACATCTGAAGCACTGCTTCAGTAATCTTCCCTTGCATCCTTCCTCTATAAACTATATCCTCCGCCATCAGAACAATGGCCCTCGTTCCAGACATGAACCTCCAAGTCCTCATCCGAGTCATACCAGGCTTGGTATAGAGGGCATTCCTCTCTAGCATGTCCCAATGAGTGACATATGGGACATTGTACTTGCAAACAATATTTTTGAGGGTGGCCTGGAGCACTCTTCTTGCAGTAAGGGCACATGTAAAGCGTACACTCAACTCTAAAATGGCCTGGCTGGTTGCAGGTGAAGCAACGCTTCACAGTCAGCACAAATCATTGTGTGCTTGTCATTGCTTCCGGGTCATCAATCACAACAAGTTGGATGGGAGTGGTAGAGCATTGAGGTGGAGGGGTGAGAGGTTGTGTATATGGTGGTGAGGGTGTGTGGGGGTGGTATTCCCAACCAGGTGTTGGTACTCGGTGAGGACTCATCTGGTATATGTATGGTTGAGCTCATCTTCCTCAGATGGCAGATTTGATGAATGTGTCGGGGAAGAGAATCTCAGTGTTCTCTCATTGGAGTCTTCTAGGCCTTCCCCTAAGTGGTTTTGTCCTTCGCACAACTTGTGGTGGGGGGGTGCTCCAAAAGGACAAAGGTGTCCCCTTCCTAGAGCTATTTACAACCATGGTTGCCATATCTTCTTCGTCAATCTCTCCATTCTCTACTTCTCTTATGGGGATCCTCTCATCTCCGTCTCTGTTCCTCCACATCTTCCTCATCACTTCATTGAAATCTTCGTTGAAGAAACCTGTCTCCCTAAAGTAGTCGTCTCTTTCTCCAGTGGAAAGGGACACGAGGATGGGGAGGAGGAAGGGGAAGAGGATCTCAGGGAGTAGGTTGTTGATAACCCCAAAAAATCCATCGTTATGGAAGAGATCTAGGACCCTCCTCTTGGCGTCTGCTAGAGTGCAGGTCATGGTGTTGTTGTAAGTTGCTGGGAGTCCCTGTAGGCAGCAGAGGGTGTGGTGAGGGAGAGGGTTTTGAATATTTGGTACAACTCTATGCCTTCAATGAGGTGGTGGTTCTTAGTGTACCATGGGTCACATTCCATGGCATAGCAGGTGACAGCATTTCCGATGACTACTTCATAGAGCATCCTTCTGGTGTCTTGGAGAAGGCACTGGACTTGGATTGGGAGCTTCTTGTTGAAAACAGTAGGGGCAAGGGTAGAAGACATGGTTGGTAGTGGAGCTGGGGCTTTATCAGCTTGGTGGGGCTGATGGGTTTCTTTAGTCCAGATTGTGTCTGGTCTTATATGCTTTCAAGATGGTCCGTGCATTGCCAATGTTCCGTTCTGGTTCCCATGTATTTTCTAATGTGGCGTAACCTTTCCATGCCACCAGGTATTGTCTTCGGTTTCCACTTCCTTGGTGTGAAACAATCTTCTCAATTTCGAATTCCTCTTCTCCATTTATCTTGATTGGGGGTGGTTTGGCAAAGCTAGGACCATGTTCTTTTGTTTGTTTGTATGGGAATAGTAATGTGGTGTGGAAGATGTCATGAATCTTCCATTATTTCAGCAGTTTCAATTTATACATGATAGGGGAAATGACTTTGACAATTTCAAATGGTCCTTCTCTTCTTGGGGCGAATTTCTTTGATTTGTAGTGGGTTTGTAAGTTTCTTCCTTCTAGCCATACTTTATCTTCAATTTTCCATGGTTTGAAGTTTGTTTTTATCCTTTCTTTCATTATTCTTTGTGTTATTTTGTGTGCAGCTAGTGCCTCTTTTCATGCTTCTTCTATGTCTTTTAGTCTGTTTTCAAGGTGTGGTATAAATGTTTTTCCAATTTTGGGGTATCCTCTTGGTTCATATCTGTACATGAGGTAAAATGGGGTTTGTCCGGTTGAGGAATGTACAGTGTAGTTATGGGAAAACTCAGTGATTGGGAGGAATTGAGCCCATTTGATTATATCTTTTCGGCAGAATATTCTTAGGTAAGTTTCCAGTTCCTGGTTTACTCTTTCGGTTTCTCTGTCAGTCTGTGAATGGAATGCGGTAGATAGTTTTAGGTCGTATTTCAATAATCTGGCTAGCTCCTGTGCAAATGCTGAGGTGAATTGTGGTCCTCGGTCAGATATGCAAGAGTTGTATAGTCCAAAGTGGGGGAATACATGATTGAAAAAGAGGGTTGCTACATCTGTGGCAGTTGCTGTTTTATTGGTTTTTAGGAAAATTACCCCCTTTGTAAGGCTGTGGTCAACCATGACCAAAACTGAGTCAGTGCCATTGCTGGTGGGTAGGTCAGTGATAAGGTCAATCAAGATTTGCTAGAAGGGGCATGTTGCTTTTGATGAAATGGGGGAAAATGCAGGTATGGTAGAATGGGTATTTGCCTTGTAGGCTTGGCATATAGCACATCTGGTGATGTATTTCCTAATGAATGATGTCATTCCTGGCCACTAGTAATCTTGTTGAGTTTGGGCGATGGTCCTGAGGATTCCTTCATGTCCTCCAATAGGGGAGGAGTGGAGTTCCTTTAGTAATGGATTTCATAGGTTGGGGGGTACATATAAGCGCTTCTTGTAGAAGAGTTGGTTGTTGGAGTATGTCCAATCTGCAAGGGATGCTCTTTTAAATAAGGAGGTTTCTTCTTCAATGGCTTGTAATGCTTTAAGGACTAGTGGGTCTTTGCTGGAGGAGCTTGCTATTTTCTCTGCCAGTTCCAAGTCTAGTTTTCTGATGAATAGGTGGTTGAGTAGAAGTATGATGGCTTGGTTATCTTCTGCTGTCTTGATTTCGTCTTTTCTGGAAAGGGCATCCACAGGTGCCATTTTAGTTCTGGGGATGTGGACGAAGGTGAGATCAAAGTCCTGGAGGAACAGTTGCCATCTTGCTTGTCATCATGAAAGCTTTCTAGGTTCTTTGAAATACATAAGGTTTTTGTGGTCTGTTAAGACAGTTACTGGGAATGCAGTTCCTTGTAAATAGTGTTGCCATTCTTCTAATGCATGTATGACAGCAAGCAGTTCTCTGTCATAGATGTCATAGTTTCTTTCTGCATTGCCCAGTGTCTTTAAAAGGTAGGCACATGGTTGTAATTCTCCATTGGTGTTTTCTTGCATTAATATCCCTCTGGTAGCAGTGAGGGAAGTGTCTGTCATGATGGTGAAGGGTTTTTGTACATCTGGCATTGCTAATACTGTGTATTGCATGAATGCTTGTTTAAGTGTTTTGAAAGCCTGCTGGCATTCTATGGTCCATTTCCAGGTGGTTCCTTTCTTAGTGAGTTCATGCAACAGTTTTGTGGTTAGAGAGAAATTTGGAATGAACTTTCTGTAGTAGTTGCAGAATCCAATGAAGGATCTAGTTCCTTTTACTGAGGTGAGTGGTGTTGCAATCGCTGCACAATGGACAACAGACTTAGACAGATTCTTCTTTCTCTCTTATCTTATCATGATAACAGACATGCTTTATCTTTTATCTTTCACAGACCCGGCACAAGAGTGTATGGTAGGACTCACAGTTCCCCCCATGGGAACTTGGGATCACTAGGTTCCATCTGGCACTGAGATGCTTGCCCAATTTGGATCTTAACCGATTTAGGATATGGAGATCTCCACCACCTTTTTCATTCCTGCCTTATGCCTTGATGGCAACGGCGTTCATTTCCCACCACCACATCTACGATGGGTGTACTATGTTTATTTCTGCTTGGGGCTATGCCCAACTTCCATTCCTTTCATCTCTGTCTCACAGCCTCAATGGCTTCTCTTCTTTTTGATCCCCATTGCTGTGCAATAACCCATACCTTATCTCAGCTGTGCTGAATATGATACATCATTGGCTAGCATAGACTGCTATCCAGACTTCAGGATTGGTTGATAGCTGTAGCACAAACATGTACATACAGCTCCCTAGTCTATATATACCAGAAAACACTGAGGCTACAGTCCTCAGTCTAGTCTCTTGGAGTTTTCCCTTCAAGCAACTTTCGATTCTGAGTACTAGTGCATCCCTAAGGCTTTGCTCTCTGCGACCTTGCCAAATAGGTTGTTTCACTAGACTAGACTCTCATTAGCCTTACTTTTGCCCTCGTATTCAAAAACAAGAGTATGTTGTAATAACTACGAACCATACAGACATTGAGCACAGCGACTAACAGTAGTATGCATGATAAGTGCTGATCTCTTTCCACAGATCCCTTCCTTCTACCACCGAGGACCGAGAACAGTACACACAGCATATTGCTAGGTTCTTAAATGCACGGATTAACATAGTAGAAGAGGAACAGTCAGCAACCGGCTTAGAAGTTGGGCCATTGGGACTAGGGTGTGGACAAGCCTTAGATGACTTCACTTTCGATTTAGACAGCTCAGAGAGAGAGCCGTCCCTGCTGATTCATCCCCACTACCATAACCAAGCCACCTCATTGCTCGAGATGCTGGTTGAAGACTTAACCTCTGGATTGAGCCCATATGAGGAAGAAGTTGACCTCAACGACTTTCCTCCAGAGAACTCACCGCCACCCTTCACCCGCCTCATCCAAGGACCCCTACTCCCACCACTGGGACATCAGTTCTACAACACCACCCCTGACAGAACAATCTCTGCTCTGCCTATCAAAAGAGAGCCCTCACCAATCGTCATAAAGCTTTCCTTAGAAAGAAGCTCCAGACCAAGGAAGTGAGAACATTCAGAGATTGAGCTAGGCTCTCTCTCACCCATATCATCCCCCTCTCCCGCTCCTCCTCCTCCTCCTACCAAACAGCAGAGAAAGTTCTATCCAAGAATGGTGTTTAGATACTACGAGCTACACCTGCCTTAGACAAAGAAGCTAAGGAGTATCAAGAGAGTAGACTACCAAAAGCAGTTTTAAGATACAAAAATGTCAATGAATGTTTCCCCCCCTGCCTCCCCAAACATACAAATGAATCTCCCCAGCAACCTTGCAGCCACTCTCACTGCCCTCACTCAGAACATCAACTGAGATGTCTCTGAGTTCACCATTCAAATGCGCCTCTACCTCAAAGGTGTGGAAGACTGCTTTGCCTCCGCCCACTGACAAAGAGAAAGACTAAGTCTTTTCTCAAACAACATGGAGCACAACCTCCAAGGGGTAGAGTGAGACCTCCATGACACAAGAAAGGCACTCACGCAAGTGGAAGCCCAAATCGCTGCTGGAGCACTGGGACCTGCTGCTGGAGGCCCCCAAGAGCCAAAATTCTCGAAGATAATCACAGAACCTGGAGACTTTGATGGCACCCAGGGAAGAGTATTCAACGAGAGGTGGGGAAAGGTCTTGATGTGGAAGGCTGAAAACCCCCAAGTCCTTAATGACAACACTGCTGTACAGGCAGTCTTATCACAAATGAAGAAGGGCAATGCCGCACGAGTCGCCAATACCATCTACCAAAGAGCCCTTACAAAGGGGTGGCTGACATGGCAAGAATTCCAGGCTGTCATGCTGGCCCACTTTAGGCCCATTAATGACAAGGAGTGGCATAAGCAACAACTGCTCCACCTCACCCAAGGAAAACAGGACATGGCAACATTCCTGTCGAAATTCGAATCGCATCAATTCATTGCCAAACTAGACGAGGCCCACCTGATCGACCTCCTCTACCACCACACAGATCAGGAAATTGTAAAGAGGTACATAAGAGAACAAGGTTACCCAACCGACCGGGCCGCCTTCTCCACCTACCTCTGAATGCAAGGAGAACGTGGAATTTAATGAAGCTTCTCACACGAGGAGTCATCAGGGACTCCAAACTACAAAAACCATCGAAAGATCCCTATGCAATGGACATTGACACCACGAGGACCACCGCCCACAAATGTTATGGATGTGGCGAAAAGGAACATTTCACCAGGGATTGTAAACACCCCGGCCTGAAACAATGTCCTGAATGTGGATACAAATCAGTCAGGGACTGATCTCACAGAAAGGGCTGTACATGAAGAAAAGCCTGAAATGTAAGAAATACTGATGAAGAAGGTGCAACCTCCTGGAAAGAGGATAAAAGCACCACAAGGGAAGTCTGCGCAGCCAGACCAGTAGTAACACCGCTCTGCCCCCAAAGGCAGAACCCAAAGGAAAAGGCTGTGATTACATGGCCAATATTCAAGAAATGGACTTTGAAGCTGCCCAGGCCTGGTTCCAGGATTACAAACACCTGGCCTTGAAGTTGGGAAAAGAACAAGCCTAAGCCATCTTGGGAATGGTAAGGGCAATGACGGACCAGTTTCTTCTTCCTCTTGGCCTCCTTTTTACATACAAAAACAAAAAAATATTTCACCTACGAACTGCTTCTCCTTACTTACGATCAATAAATATACAGAATCAGATGCCTTGGACATCTCCGAACAATTTTCTAACTCCACAGACTCTTTATTGCCAACAGGGGAGTCCTCTCAGAGGCTTGGCCAGGGTGTTACACCAGTGGTTAATTCCCCTCTTACACCTCCACCACATGTTATTGTCGAAAATGAATTTTCTAAAGACATCTTCATACGTAACCTCCATCTAGATCAAGAAATCCTTCTAGACATCTGCATCGCCCCCTTTGCAAATCATCATGAAGACAACTATACCTGCACAAAAGCCCTGCTAGACAGCAAAGCCAATGCTATCTTTATAGATCAAAAATGGGCGCAAGACGCCAAACTCCCTCTTATGAAACTCCGATACGAGATCTCCATCTACAACATTGATGGAACCAAGAACTCCGCAGGAAGCATTTTCCATGCGGCAGAGCTGGTTGTAGAGTTCCAGGGACACCAGGAAAAGGTTATGGCAGAAGTAACTGACCTAGAAAAGAACGCCTTCATCTTCGGATATGAATGGCTTAAATGACACAACCCAGAAATAGACTGGACAAAAGGCACAGTCTGGATGACTAGATGCCCTTGCCACTGCCACCATTTGCAGAGCAAACCCCTTTTCCTATGACTACAGGAGAAAGAGAAAGAGGACCTTCAGTACCAGGTCGATGCCACAATTAGAGTGCTTGAAGCGCAATTAGACCAACAAAAACAAGATCTGAAACCAGCATTAGAAAATCTTGTCCC
The DNA here is from genome assembly GCA_038093935.1 of Tylopilus cf. pallidocervicolor. Lineage (NCBI taxonomy): Eukaryota > Fungi > Basidiomycota > Agaricomycetes > Boletales > Boletaceae > Tylopilus > Tylopilus cf. pallidocervicolor. The sequence continues at coordinate 20,261 of JBBPTE010000048.1, read as the reverse complement.
TCCTGAATATAGAAAATATTATAATGTGTTCTCGAAAAAGGAATCGGAATGCATGCCATTATGAAAGCCATGGGATTATGCTATAGATCTCAAAGATACCTTTACACTGAAAAAGGATAGATTGATTCCCCTTTCGGTCACAGAACAAGAAGAGGTCAAAGCCTTCCTAGACAATCAGCTGGCTAAAGGGTACATACGACCTTTTAAATCCCCCCAAACCTCTCCGGTCTTCTTTGTTCCGAAAAAGGATGGCAAGAAATGAATGGTATAGGATTACTGATACCTTAATGAGCACACAGTCAAGAATAATTATCCCCTCCTGCTTATATCCCAATTAGTGGATAAACTTTGTGGTGTGAAGCTCTTTACAAAAATGGACCTCCAATGGGGTTACAACAACATCTGAATCAAGGAAGGTGATGAATGGAAAGCTGCTTTCATCTGCTTCAAGGGCACATTTGAACCCTTAGTCATGTACTTCAGGTTATGCAATTTCCCTGCCACCTTCCAAGTGATGATGAACGAGATCTTCACCAATATGAACGATGTTGTGGTGGTCTACATAAATGACCTAATGATATTTACCAAGACGGATGATCAAGCCAAACATGATCACATCATACTTGAAGTCCTCCACTGGCTAGAGGAAAATAATCTTTATGTAAAACCAGAAAAGTGTACCTTCCATGCCATAGAAGTTGACTTCCTAGGCATGATAGTTGGAAAGGACGGGATTAAGATGGACAATGTGAAAGTCCAAGCCATCCTGAAATGGCCCATCCCAAAGAACCTACATGGAGTCAGATCCTTTATGGGGTTAGCGAACTTCTATAGACGCTTCATCAAGAATTACTCGAAAGTGGCTAGACCACTTAATGACTTGATGAAGAAGGACACCCCATTCGTATGGTCTGACAAATGCCAGGAAGTGTTTGATACACTCAAAATGCATTTCACCACCACTCCAGTTCTCGCCTACCTGGATATAGACTGCCAATTCCGAGTTGAGAGTGACTCCTCAGACTTCACCACCAGCACTGTATTATCTATTTTGAAAGATGACAAATGGCACCCAGTTGCCTATTCGAGCCATTCTATGACAGATCAAGAATGTAACTACCCCATTGCTGACAAGGAAATGCTAGGTGTCATTCAAGCATTAGAACAATGGCAGCATTACCTAGAAGGTGCTAGACACCAATTCGAGATCTGGAATGATCATGCAAACCTCCAATGGTTCATGCAATGCCAAGACCTTAACCGAAGGCAGGCATATTGGGCTCAATACCTATCTAGATTCAACGCACTCTGGGTGCACAAACCAGGAGCCTTGATGGCCAAAGCAGACGCCCTCTCTAGAAGAGAGGACCATGCTGAAGGAATAGATGATGACAACAAAGGAGTGTTAGTCATCTCCAAGGAGATGATCCATTCAACCACGGTCTCGATCACCAATGAAGGGGCTCAAATTAGACATCGCATCTTTCTAGAAACATGCAAGCTCTCTGTTATAGACCAATATGACTTCATCTTCGAGTATACTATTCTTTTTCCTTTCTGACTGGACTTGCACTGGAACCAGCTACCTCATTTTATCAACTTAGCAGGACTAGAACTCATTGCTTCCATACAGAAAGCTTCGGAAGACGACCTTCCGAAGCCCATCCTACTTGGGGATGTTACCCAATCTCTGAGATCTACTTACAGCAGTATAGCCTTCCAAGACCCTTGATACATGAGGACAATACCTTCATCTCTGCAGTACATAGCCTCTCTTCATTTCCGTCCACTTTATCCTTTCTCACTTACATAGCCCAAACACGCATAGGCGGCATGGCCTGGTCTGTGCCCATCTTCCTTACCTATAAATATGGTACCACTACCTACAATGTTCCTTAGCTAGTTCTACTCAAATACCAACATTTGGAACTAGAGAAGCCTCACCTTGAACCTAGCAAAAGTACAAGCAATCTAAGAACGCTAGAAGGGAAGGAACAGAAGGCCTCCATCTTCGGAAGACACAGAAGTCTCAACACTAGAACACTTTTAACTCAGAAACTCCGGAAGTGCAGGAATCTTCGGAACTCCGGAACTCTGGAAGCTCCTCTAGTCCCAAACATCTGGTAAACGTTAACACTCTCAAAACAAGATATACAAGAATTAGAATGCAAGCATGGAATTTGAGAAGAATGTGACAGCTGTTTATCTGACAATAACAGCTGGCTTTACATACCCCTGTCTAACTTATTATGGATGCAAGTCATCCAACGATGCCACAACTCCCTGGTTGCAGGACATCTGGGATACGAGAAAACATTAGACTTGTTGCAATGCAACTATTGGTGGCCAGGCATGACCTTGACAGTCAAGGATTACGTTGCTAGATGTGACACATGCCAAAGGCACAAAGGAACGAATCAGGCCCCTAGCGGGCTTCTTCAACCACTTCTGGTCCCCAAAGGACCCTGGGAACACATTACTGCCGATTTTATTACTGACCTACCCCCTTCCCAGGGATATGACTCCATCCTTACAGTAGTCGACCACTTTAGCAAAGAAGTAGAACTCATTCCATGCACCAAAACTATATCTGCCATAGACATGGCCTGACTATTTATGAATCACGTCTGGAAGCATCACAGACTTCCAAAATCCATCACTTTGGACTGTGGCCCTCAGTTCGCATCTGAAGTCATGAAAGAAATCAACTGCAGGCTTGGTATAGAAACTAAATTATCCACTTCTTCCACCTCCAGACAGATGGACAATCTGAAATTGTTAACAAAGAAGTTGGCAAGTTTCTCCGTATTTATTGCTTTGATTGACAAAGCAATTGGCCTGATTGGCTCATCATTGCTCAGTTCTCCCTCAACAACAAGAAGCATTCTGCTACAAAATGATCACCCTTTGAGATGACACATCCTTATCCTGTTCAGGCAGGACCCTCCACCACATTAGCTGCACAAAGCAAAGCACCCACCACTAATGACTACCTAAAGCTTCTTGATGATGTATGGAAGAACATTGTCCATGTGCAGGAACCCATGAAGATCCAAGCAGATAGACACCAGTCCTTGGCAACAGCTTTTTGTTGCAAACGGACTACAACATGATATGGACTTAATGATATTTTCTTTCTTTATCTTATCGCAAACACGGACGCATTTTATCTTCATTTCGCAGACCCAGCACAAGAGTGCACGGTAGGACCCGCAGTTCCCCAGTATCCAAGAGTCACATGACCACTCGGGAACTTGGGATCACTAAGTCTCCACTGGCACCGAGACTCTCGCCCGATCCAGATCTGAGATCTAGGATACGGAGATCTCAGCCACCTTTTAATTCCCGCTTCACAGCCCTAGTGGCTTCTCTTCCATTCCGCCACAGCAAGGCTGTGTGCTTCTATTTAATTTCCGCTTCTTCTTATTTAATTACCGCGCTGCCTTGTTGGGTTGGCAGTGCGCTCTTAGTCACTCCGCAGTCATGGCTCTGTCAGCATGACTCACACACTTACTCAGACGCTGATGCATCCTGAGCTCTATACACTATTGGCTAGTCTAGACATACAGACTCACCTTAGACATGCCGCTCTGGTAGTAGCATAGCCACACACCGTTAATATATAAACCAGAGGCTAGTGAGGCTGAGTCCTCAGTCTAGTTCTCTTGGTATATTCCCTGAAACCTAGTGTTCAGCAGTACCACCACTACACTCTCACTCCTAGTCCAAGTCCTACAAGGCGACCGAAGTCTCCGACATCGTCAAGATTTTAGGTTGCTTCACTTTTACTGTCAGAGACCTCATATGGCTCTCTACGGAGAACCTTAAATTAACATGCGCAAGCCACAAATTTACGGAGCATTGGCTTGGACCTTACACTATCACAGCCTTGGCAGGTCCAAACATGGTCAAGCTACAACTACCCCAATCAATGCGCATTCACCCCACAGTCAATGTTTCCCAGGTTAAACCATACAAGGAACGCCTTGAAGGCCAACTGGTTAACCACCTAGGCCCCGTGCAAGTCACAGAGGACAGATACAACAAGTGGGAACTCGACTTCATTGTCAACTCATGCTACAAGGGACATCACTTAGAATATTTAATCCACTGGAAAGGCTATGATGAAACTGACCGTATGTGGGAACCTGTCGGTAACCTGACAAACACCCAGAAGTCTATCAGGGACTTCCACACCTGTCACCCAGCAGCCCCCTGGACCCTTTCCATCGACCCTTCTGATTTCCTTTTCTTATTTAAACCAATGAAAGACAACTGCTTGGAGATCCAACACCACTCCGAGATTCCCTTTGATCGCCTAGAATGCAATCCATAGAGAGGGGGTAGTGTTGCAATTGCTGCACAACAGACAACAGACTTAGACAGATTCTTCTTTCTCTCTTATCTTATCATGATAACAGACACGCTTTATCTTTTATCTTTCACAGACCTGGCACAAGAGTGTATGGTAGGACTTGCAGTTCCCCCCACAGGAACTCAGGATCACTAGGTTCCATCTGGCACTGAGATGCTTGCCTGATCTGGATCTTAACCAATTTAGGATATGGAGATCTCTGCCACCTTTTTCATTCCCACCTTATGCCTTGATGGCAATGGTGTTCATTTCCCACCACCACATCTATGATGGGCGTACTATGTTTATTTCTGCTTGGGGCTATGCCCAACTTCCATTCCTTTCATCTCTGTCTCACAGCCTCAATGGCTTCTCTTCTTTTTGATCCCCATTGCTGCACAATAACCCATACCTTATCTTGGCTGTGCTGAGTATGATACACCATTGGCTAGCATAGACTGCTATCCAGACTTCAGGATTGGTTGATAGCTGTAGCACAAACATATACATACAGCTCCTTAGTTTATATATACCGGGAGACACTGAGGCTACAGTCCTCAGTCTAGTCTCTTGGAATTTTCCCTTCAAGCAACTTTCGATTCTGAGTACTAGTGCATCCCTAAGGCTTCGCTCTCTGTGACCTCACCAAATAGGTTGTTTCAGGTGGTTTCCATTCTTTGATGGCTTTTAGTTTTGTGGGGTCCATTTTTACTTGTCCTGGGAAGATAATCATTCCCAGGTATTCTACTTCCTGTGTGTTGAAAGTGCATTTTGAAGGTTTTAGGTATAGTCCGTGGTCCATTAGTCTTTGTAGGACTTTTTCTGTTTGTTTGTGGTGGACTGTTAGTTCATCAGATTCTATCATTATATCATCCATATAGATGATCAGCCATCCTTGTGCTAGGTAGTCGGCGAAGATGTGGTTCATGAATGCTTGGAAGGTTGCTGGTGAATTACATTGCCCAAAGAACATGACTGTTGGTTCAAATAGTCCTTCTGGGGTGATGAAGGCTGCTTTCCATTGGTCTTCCAGTTTGATCCTTATGTTGTTGTACCCCCATCTGACATCAAATTTGGTGAAATACTTGGCATTCTTTAGTTTGTTGATTAGTTCAGAGATCAGGGGGAGGGTATATGCATTCTTTATGGTGTGGGCATTGATGTACCTATAGTCTTGACATGGATGAAGTGTTCTGTCCTTTTTAGCTACAAAGAAGAATGGTAATGCTTGTGGGGACTTTGACGGTACTATCTTTCCTTCTTCCAGGTTGTTCTTAATGAAGTCCTTACAGGCTTCTTGTTCTTTAGGATTTAGTGGGTAGACTTTAGCTACTCAGGGGGTAAAGTCTGTTTTTAGTTTGATTTCGTGGTTGAATGGTCTTTCTGGTGGTAATTCTCCTTTTGGAGGTTCTTTGAATACTTTTTCATATTTCCTGAACCTTTCTGGGATGGATGTGTCTTTCTTGAGTTCTTTTTGTGTGACCTGGGTGGTGATTGTGATTTTGTATGTTAGTTTGTAGTGGGGATTGTATCATTTGTTCCATCAGTGTAGGGTTTTCTTTTCTTGGTTGATCCCTAGGTACCTGACAAGGTACCTTTGTTCCTCCGTTTTGACAGGAGTTTCTTTGCTCATAGTGATCCTTCCCTTTTTCCAGTCTATAGAGGAGTTTTCACTTTGTAACCAGGGCATTCCTAAGATGATGTTTTCTATTCCACAATTGAGGACAAGGAACTCTTGTGTGGAAGTGTTCTCTCCAATGGTCATTTTGATGTTTGTTTTATACTTTATTGTGCCTCCTTGGTTGTTCATTCCATCTACATTTTGTGCTTTGAGGTGTTGTTTGAGTTCTTTCATTGGATATCCTTGTCTTCTTGCTAGGTCACAGTCTATGAAGTTTCCTATAGCTCCACTATCGATTAGGGCTACTGTTTCAATGCTTTGGGAGTTTCTGGACAGGGTAACAGGGATTTGGATTTGTTGAGCTGTTACATTATTTATTGCCCTTACTCTAAGAGGGATAGATGTTGAGGCATCCCTTTCTTTCAAAAATCCTTGTTTTGGTCTTCTTTGATCCGTACCACTGTGACCTTATGGGTTTCTTCTTCCTCAGGTGCTTCTTCATCAAAGCATGTTTTAAGCACTCTTAATATTTCGTCTTTGTTGACATTCTTTCCTTTGAGTCTGTCCAGATATTGGGTTAGTTCGTTCCTTTCCTTCTGGATGTATGGTGGAGGGTTTGAGGGTCCTGGTGTATTTACCACCCTGATATGCTGGTCTGCTCCTCCTCTTCCTCTTCCTCTGTGTCCTCCTCTTCCTCTTCCTCTGTGTCCTCCTCTTCCTCTATTTCCCCTGTGGTTTCTTGTACTGCATTCTTCCTTGTGGCAGATGAAGCATAGGTTCTTTTTGATGTGGTCTGCCTTTTTGACAGGTGATAGGCAAACCGCATCTATATCCATGGCATTGGGGTCCTTCCTGGATGAGTGGTCTGTCCAGTAGGATCTGGTTTTCTTTCCCTTTTCCAGGATACTTCGGATCCTTCTCTGTTGGATGTGGAATTTGCTTGCTTGTTCAACCCATTCTGGGAGGGTTGTGGGGATTTCTTTCTGGGAGAAGACCATGGTGGCCAACTCGGGATCTAGTCCTTTGTAGAATTGGTCTACGACTGCTGTATCATCTGGTTTTCTTCCTGATTTGGTGAATACCAGCTGGAATGTGGATATGTAATTCTTAAATCCACTTTCTTCATCTTTGATGTTTTGTTTAAGGGTTTCTAATGTTTTCCTTGCCTCTTGTTGGACATCATATGGATAGAAGGTTGTGAGGAAGTTCTTCTTGAAGTCTGCCCATGAGATGTCTGGCAACTCTTGGTGTTCCAAGTAGAATGCTTCCGCAAAATATTTTCCTCTTCCTTTCAACATTTTATTCAAGGTGATGATGACCTTTTGTCCATCTTTGGTGTATATTCATTTATTCATGGCGAAATATCCTTCCATTGCCAATATCCATCTCATGGCATCTTCTGCCTGCCCAGTGAAATCTTCGGGTAGACCAGCCTTGAGTTCTATTGGTTTATCCCCCATGTTGTCCATTTGTTAATGTTAAGCCAAGCTACCGCAAAGGCCTTGTTCTTTCCCTTGATCTTGCTTTAGTTCTTGTTGATTACTTCTTTAGAGTCTTTCACTAGTTCGCTTGTAACTTGGTATGATTGTGTAGAACTAGCTACTGTACCAAGTATGGAATGGTGCTTTATATACTAAGGAGATCTGGGCATGGACCAAGGCATGAGGTTGCCTCGTGCTCTGCTGCAGAGTGAGTCAAGAGCAGAAATGAGCACAACAGGTGGTACCTTCGAGGCAAGAAGGTAGAACGTAAGGCCTCGAGGCAAAGCTATGTAGCGGAAATGAAAGGAGGCTGTCCTGTTAGCTACCATGGAGTTTGAACGTGATCTCCTAACACAATGGGGATAATGGGTGCTTCTAGGAAGGCGTAAAGGTTCTCCTCTATGAGCTGTCCCATAGAGACGATCCCAAAGGCCAGAGCGTCTTCACTACGGAGAGACTAATACTCATTCTATAACACCATTACTATGTATGGGTCAGGGATCAGGTCAGATATCCAGAAACTAGGGGCTTTTGGGGGCTGTTCTCTTTGCTTTCCTTTTCCTGCCACTTTTACTTCTAGGGTTCTTTCTGGGGAATACAGGGGTTCCAGGTATGCTGCTCTTCATTGTTCCTCTTCTTGTTGTTTCCTCCACTGGTATGCTTCTTTGTATTCTCAGTTGATTCTCTCTGTTTCAGAAGGAGAGGCGGAGGCGGGTCTTACTACTACCCTTGGTTCCTCTTCTGGTGGGGGGAGTTCTGGGATGAAGTGAGGTGGTGGGGGAGTGATTGGATCTTGTTCAGGAGAGGAAGGAGATGGGGTGTGGGAGCATGCTGAAAACTTGGATTTTCTGGAGAAAATTTTGTAGAAGGGTAGGTCTTCTCAAGTCAATGCTTGGGAGTAGGGGAAAGCTAGTTCTTTTGTTAACATTAAGCCAAGCAAGAAGCGATTCCTAGAGCAAGTGCTTGGTCCTTCTGGTTTCTTCTTGAAGTCTTCTCCTTTGGCACTTCCTTAGGGTCTTTCACTAGTTTGCTTGTTACTTGGTATAATTGCATAGAACTAGCTATGGTATCAAGTACAAATGGACAGTTTATATACTAAGGAGAACTGAGCATGGACCAAGACATAGGTGGCCTTGTGTTTGGGCTGTGCATACTGTGGAACGAGTCATAGACAGAAATGAATGGAACACATAGTATCCTCAAGGTGAAGAGATTGAACATAAGTCCTTGAGGCAAGCTGTACAATGGAAATGAAAGAAGGCTGTCCTTCTAGCAATGGGAAGATTGGGTGTGATCTCCTAACATGAAAGGAATAATGGGCATATTGAGGAATGAATAGAGGTTCTCCTTGATGAGCTGCCCCACCAAGATAATACCAAAGGCCAGAGCATCTTCACTACGAAGCAATTGATACTCTGGAGTTGAAGGAATTAATGTATCGTATTTGAACCAGAAATCATACTGTTCTATAACACTCTGGCACTGGACATCCATATCGGAGATCAGGTATTCGTCAAGGCCAAGTACTTCAAATCCACCAGACCCTCTAAGAAGCTATCAGAGAAGAAATTAGGACCTTTCAAAGTCATTGCACAACCTGGTACTCACTCCTTCATACTCCACCTCCTAGAAAATATAAAGTCCATACATCTGGTCTTCCATGTCTCTCAGCTGGAACCAAGCATTCTGAACACTATTCTGAACTGGACACAACCTCCGCCACCTCTGGTTGAGGTCAACAGAGAACTGGAATATGAAATCACCAAAATTTTAGACTCCAAAATAGATTGACAATGAAGAAACTGCAAGTTGTTATACTTGGTACGATGGTTAGGCTACAAAGGTACCAATGAAGAAACATTGTGGCTCCTCACCACGGAACTCAATCATGCATTGGAACTAGTGGTGGATTATCACCTCCAGTACCCAGACAAACCCAGACCTCACACTTCGTCCTGAACAGGTGAGAACAACTTGCATACAATTACTACTATGTACAGCAGTGATGGATTGTGGTGAAGTAACTACCTACTCCATATCAGCCCCCTCTGCTTCCTCCACATCCTCCGTGTCCTCCACCACTGCCCCAAGTATCTCCTTCAGCTCGCATCAAGCTGCCTCACTTCTCTCCTCCTATAACTCCACCACTTTCTCCATCATTCCCTCCTCGCCATCCATATCCTCATCCGACCCCTCTACCTCCAACTCCCAAGTCCCATAGAACATCATCCACACCTCCTCCTCCTTCAGTGCAACCAGGTCTGCAAGGTAGTCATTTATGTGGCTAAGCTGCCTGTCCAACCCTCACAGCACCTGGATGATGCTGTGCCTGATCTCCACCCACTTCTCTGAACTACTCAGTCCAACCTCCATGTCCTCCAACTGCTGCTTCTTCCGCAGCACCTCCTCCACATCGCTGTCATCATCTGCTGGCCTCCTCCTCCACTTCACCAGCTTGTCCATCCTGGGGCACATGCACTGTGCCTTCCTGTCGTAGCACTCCTAGCACGTGGTGGTTGCCTTCACACCGTCACAAAGCATGCACTCAAGCCCCCTTTCGACGCACCACTCGCAGTCTGGGAGGGTGCACTCCTTGCCTTTGCCCTTTGCACCGCTCATGCTTTGCTGCTCTTGTACCTCCGCCACCTGCTATGCCGTCAGCTCTGGTCACTGACCCAACTACCTGACTTACCCTCCTCTTGGCCGCCTCCTCAGCTGCCTTGCGCCATTTCTCCTCTGCCACTGCCTTGTGCTTCTCCTCCACCACCTTTCATCATGCCTCCTCTTCTGCCCTTTTCCACTCCTCCTCTGCCTTCTTCCACTCCTCCTCCTTCTTCACCTCCCAGCGATGCCTACACTCCTGGTCCTTCACATTGTACAGCTCGTCACTGTCATTGGGGTTCTCCCAGAGCTGTTCATTGCTCCAGTTGTGGATATCAGAGTAGCAGCTTGCAGACATGATGAAAGTAGCTGGTCAAGCAGCTGGACATCCGGAATACCCACTTATATATCCAGCAAAAACACAAATCAACAAACTTTGAACTCCAACTCTTTCAGACTCCACATTGTCCATGCTCACAGCCTTCAGGGGTTCAGGCCTAAGAGGGGAATACTATCATATCCCACCCAAGTCACCTCCAAGATCTCCAGTACCTCTGGTACCATCTCTGTCAATCTCCAGATGTATTTCTTTATCTACACTACATTTCACTATCAGACATCTTGACTCATTTTCCTTGACCTTTCATCTTACATATTTCGTCTTATACTTTGATTGATAATAACCTTTTGCTTAGTTTCTTAGAGTTCTGTCTGTGCACAGCACAGCTCTAGCACTTCATACCTCCAGTGTGCAGCATTCGGACTTCAGTCCTTGTCTTATCTGACTTACTCATCTGTTACCAATCTCCATTACTAATCTGCTTTATCCTTCATATATAAACCCCATAGTTCTGACATTTGTACTTTAGTTCAAATATTGAATAAGTCTCTCCTCTTTAAGTCCAACACTCAGCCTTGTCTCTACATCCGTCCTCTACTCTATCTCCACAACGAGGCTAGGAACTTGGCAAGGATGTGACATATAAGTCCTGTGTCAAAGCCTCATCCTTCAATCCTTCAATCCTCTGACTGTACCTCCGGTACATCCGTGTGCTCATGCAACCTCCAATCCTCCGACCCAGTCCTGCCCCTTCAGACTTAATCCAGAGAACCCAGACTTGACAATATCACAGATCATCAAGGCTGTACCTTGACAACAGGAGATGGACCTCAGACATGCATTATCCACATGCTTTTCATACCCACCTGATGTTCATTCATATGATGGGGCATGATGCCCATACCACCACCACCAACAACAGGAGAAGCACTAGGCTTTCCATATACAAACACCTCAAGAATGGACACCCAGGCATGATGCCCACCTTTCCATAGCCTTATTAAAGGTATATTTATCTTACCATGAACATGCCCCATTCATTAGCCAAATATTACTTGGCATGTATGCCCTATCACAGATCCTTACCAATATAGCATTGACATTACCTGGTCCATGCACTACCATGGACACTATATAAAGACCTACTATACATAGGAGTACCTTAGCTAGATCTACACATTTCATCTTGTGTTGTACAAGAGTTCTAGTGAAGGCAATCCACATCTCATGTCTTGTCTAAACACATAGGGATTGTACAGAAAGGAAGGCTTTTTAGAACCTTCAAACAAGAGAATGAGACAAAGCTAAGTATTAAGGATACATGTCTCTATAAACTAATTGGTCTAGAACACAAGAAGTCTCTAACTAAGGAGGAGACCAGACAGTTGAAGGTTAAACAATAGTATGACACAGGATGCATCTAACAGTAGCCAGTGCACAAGCCCTAGCTGGTAGGATGGGGTAATTATTTTGGGCAGGAGTAGATTTCTTCATAGGCAGAGAGGATAAGGCAGAGGGTTCATCTGAAGCTTGACACTTCCTAGTAATCATAGAGTCTATAGCCAGCATCCAAGCTGGGCAAGAGGCACTGGGGAAATCATCACAGGAAATGGAAATCTTCTTTGTGGGTGGAGGAAGAGAGGAGATTGGATCAATGGAAGCTTGATGTTTCTTACCAGCTGAAACAACCTAAAACCAATATAGAATTTTGGACTTCAGTCGCCTGATAGGTGTGATAATCCTCAAGGCTATATGTTGGAGTGTAGCTGTAGACGTGACTGCCATGAAGCACTGATAGGTCGCCATAGATGTAAAGCTTAATCATAGTTATAAGGGAGAAAGAGAACACAGTTGTAAGGCCAGGCAAAGGTATAAGGAAGGGAGAGAATGCAGTAAGCCCAGCAAGAGCTGTGTATGGAATAATGACTAAGTGCCAAGCCAGAGACTATCTGGAGGCAAGGTCACTCTTGTAGAGGTGTCAAGCTTGAGGGGCAAATCCAAAAAGACTAAGCTGGAGCTAACCAGTGAAGGCTCTCAGGCTTATATACATCTAGTATCTGTTACAAGACGATACTCCAAGGCCTACTACACTGTCTAGGATCCCCTAGGCACTAGGACACCCAGCAACCTCACATCTATTTTCACTCCTTTGAAACTATCCAACTAGAGGAAGGTCTACCAAGACACCAATAGCTGTACAAGCTATATGAACCTTTACCATCGAAGACTTTTGACCTTCCCAGAAGGACCACCCATTACACCAGGACAACCAAGGAACATCTTCAAGGACCTCGCAGAAGAGGAGGAGCACTGTTACAAACCTTGCAGAAGGGAAGAAGCATCACCAATAGGAACCTCACAGAAGAGGAGGAGCATTTCTACTAGCATTCCTAGGAACCTCGCAGAAGAGGAGAAACGATCGCCAGCATACTTGAAACACCACCAAGGAAGGACAGAGCATCATGGCTATACCACAGCATCCCAAGTCATCGTGGCTATCCCACAGCATCCTGAGTCATCATGGCTATCCCACAGCATCCCAAGTCATCATGGCTGTACCACAGCATGACTAGAGTGCATAGCATCACCAAAACCACACCTTGACAACCAGAGAGCGAGATAGAACCCCAGGCACATCAGTATTCCATGACTCATCATGAAGTCACCATCACTATGAGGTGGAACCTCATTATGAAACCCTAGTCACCTGCGCCACCACTGTTCCCACAATAAAGGACGATGTCCACATCCATATAACAATCACTCTCATGATGGGGCATAATGCCCGCATTCCATGTGACAACCATTCTCACGACGGGGCATGTTGCCCACCTTTCCATAACCTTATCAGTGACACGTTTACCTTACCACAAACACCTTCCTTCATCAGACGGACATTACTTAGGCATGTATGCCTCACCACAGATCCTTACCGATATAGCATGGGTAACACTTGGTCCGTGCACCATTACGAACACTATATAAATCAGCACTTGCATAACGATGTACCTTAGCTAGTTCTATGCAATCATCCTGCGTTATACAAGAGTTCTAGTGAAGTCATAGTCTGGTTTTGCCTCCTCTTTACTGAGTAAAGGTAACCAGAAGGTAATGACCAAAGGAAGGGGATACAAGCTAACGCACTAAGAATGTATCAAGATCTTAACAGGACTCTAGTCGTTAAAGAAGCCTCTGACAAGAGTGATGACTAGGACCCTTGTGTAACAAGGGATAACGTTAACAGTATCTAAGTTATATAATTGTAGGGGCTGTAATGCCTGTATTGTATGATAAGCCTCTAGCCTACAGCATAAGTAGCTCATATCATATAAGCACTGTGGACATAGGGTGTAACCCTTAGCCCTGAGATCACTGTGTGGCGCTGGTGCAGTAACTATGTAAGTGATGCTCCTATGGAGAAGCAGATGGTAATGAAGTGGCAACAGGGATTAGTGGCATAAGAAGTAGACAGGGGGATCTCCAAGGAGAGATCCCCATCACAGGAATCATAAACATAAAGTAAAAGTGAACATGTACATAATCATAAAGTAAGACCAGTGGACATACCAGTACAAACCAGTCCATACTACAAACAACATTGCAGTCTTGCAACAATAGGACTTGGACTAGAATGAGAGTGTAATGGTGGTGCTGCTAGACACTAGGTTCTGTTAACATTAAGCTGAGTTACTTTTGCGAGGCTTGTGGTAATAATCCTTGTTGGATTATGTCTTCTATCTTTCTTGTTGCTAGGGCTTCTTTAGAGTCCTTCACTAGTTCGCTTGTAACCCAGTATGATTGTGTAGAACTAGCTACTGTTACAAGTGATAGGAGGGACTTTATATACTAAGAGGATTCGGGCACGGACCAGGCCATGAGGTCTCCTCGTGTCAGGCTGTACCCTACTGCGGAATGAGTCAGAGACGGAAATGAAGCTAAGGTGCGTGTATACCTCGAGGCAAGAAGTAGAATGTAAGGCCTCGAGGTAAAGCTATGTAGTGGAAATGAAAAGAGGCTATCCTATAGCTACCAGGGAGACTGAGCACGGTCTCCCAATATGACGGAAATGATTGGGGCCTCAAGGAAGGCGTAAAGATTCTCCTCTATAAGCTGCCCCATGGAGACGATACCAAAGGCCAGAGCATCCTGACTCTGCAGGGACCAATACTCTGGGGATGAAGGGATTAAAGTATCATACTCGAACCAGAAGTCGTACCGTTCTATAACAGGTTCTAGGAAATACACCAAGAGACCTAGACTGAGGAATCGATCCTCAGTAGCCTTTGGTTTATATATTCATGGTATATGGCTATGCTACTATCAGAGAGTGTGTCTAAGTCATGTTTGTATGTCTAGACTAGCCAATGGCATATTGGCCTCAGGACACATCAGCACCTGAGTAAGTGTGCAAGTCATGCTAACAGAGCCATGACTGCAGGGTGACTCAGTGGTGCACTGCCAACCCATTGAGGCAGTGCAGTGATTAAATAGAAGTGAGCAGTAATGAAAAAGAAGGACACAGCCTGGCTGTGGGAGAATGGAAGTGAGGCCATCAAGGCTGTGAAGCAGTAATTAAATGTGGCTGAGATCTCTGTATTCTAGACCTGAGATCCAGATCAGGTGAGAATCCCTGTGCTAAACAGAACTTAGTAGTACTGAGACTGGAGGGGGTCTGGCCTCTACTGTACACTCTTGTGCCAGATCTGCAAAAGTAAAAATAAAATATGTCCATGTGTGCAATAAGGTAAAAGAAAAGAAATAACACTAAGTCTGTGTTGTGTTGTAGTCCATTTGCAACACCAGCTATGAAAGACATAGCTAGTATACTCACTAACTGTTCGTAGGCTCATTAGTAGGGTGCATGCTAGTATAATAGAACTTGCCTTAATGATTTCATGAATGGAGTGGGGTGGTTGGCTGAGAGTGTTCCCCATGACCAGTGTGATAATTCTGATAGTGCAAAAGAGCTTGGCTAGTATTTTAAGTACAGAACCCTCTTAATTGTTTCTTTTATGATAATTGTACACAATAATTATTGCCATAGAATTAGTCACCTGATGGTTGCCCACAATTGAAGTCACATACAATAGTGAATGGAGTGATCATCAAGCTGAACAATTCTGAATGATGTAAACAAAAGGCTGACTACATTAAGGTGATATAAGGACTCAGACAAGAAAGTCATGGCAGCAGATCAATAGTTCCAAAGAATCCTTGATGTATACTTGTACTTTTTCAATGCATTCACCCAGCACATAGCATTCTGAGGTTGTGCCTTGCCAGCCCAGATTTTGGCAAGGCAGGCTCTGAACCATACTTCATTGTTAGGAGACCAGTAGCCAACATCAGCATTAGACCCTAACCACATTAATTGTTTCAGCCACCAAGACAAATCAACAGTCTGCACCCCCTGACCAGTGTTATGGAACAGTATGACTTCTGGTTTGAGTATGATACATTGATTCCTTTGTCCCCAGAGTATCAGCTGTTGCATAGCGAAGATGCTCTGGCCTTTGGGATAGTTTCGATGGGGCAACTCATCGAGGAGAACCTCTATTCATTTCTTGATGCACCCATTATTCCTCATATGCTGGGAGATTGCACTCAATCTCCCTGTTACTAGAAAGACAGGTTCTTTTCATTTCTGTCGACATAGCTTGCCTCAAGGCCTTACATTTTACTTCTCTGCCTCGAGGATACCACATGATTGTCCATTTCTGCCTTTGACTTGATTTGCAGTGTGCACAGCCCAAACATGAGGTGGCCTCATGGCTTGGTCTGTGCTCAACTTCTTCTAGTATAAAAGCCATCATCTTGTACTCAATACAGTAGCTAGTTCTACACAATCATATCAAGTAACAAGTGAACTAGTGAAAGACACCATAGAAGAAATAACTAAGAGAACAAATCACCTCTGAAAGTATTAGAAGCATTCAAGAGCACAAGTGTTTGCCCACTACTTGGCTTAACATTAACAACCAGTTGGTGTTTTATAAACCCCACATATTATATTAATCTCAGATGTGCTGAGATTATTATCCCAATGGACCTTCCTATTAGAATTGCAACAGGGTGTCCCATGAAAGGAAACATCAGCCAATGGTCCATGGGTACCTGACATTATGTCAAGGTGCTCCCTAGCAAGATAGGCAAGAATCCCACCCTTAAATAGTGCCATATGAGCATATGGGCAACTGAGCAATGTGGTGTGTACCTCCTTGTAACTTTCATAGTCCATGGAACACCCCAGCTTGATGGAAATTCAGGAAGGAGATAAAAGAGGAGATGAAGGAGAACCAAGACCAGATGGCAACAAGAGCATATTTGATGGATCAGTTATGATATATGTGTTGATTGCTATGCTGCACCAAAGAAGTTGTACAAGAAGGTTTGATGGTTCATTATACCATTTTTGCTGAAGGATTTGTAGGATGGCAATAGGATCACAGAGGTAGATAGATCAACCTGATGCATGATCAGAGATGAAGCTAAACTAGAAATTTTGTTTGTCATCCAACACCACAGGAATGATGGCAGGAGCAGCAGGTAAAGATATGGGATTTGAAGACTCATCAAAGAGATCTAAATTAGAAGCACATAATGCAAAACCAAGAGTGAGTGCATGAAAGAATGTGCTAACAGATGTGGACGTTTAATTGTCCAGTCCCACAAGAAGTGACTGGCCATCAAGGACATACTTGTGAACATCTCCTAGATCCCATCCAGTAACATGATGATCAGGGTGGTCCTCCATGCTGCTGACAAGGAATCCATAGCAATAATAAATAAATGGAAGAAAGAAATCAAAGATATAGCCCAGGGCTCTGTTGTTCCCTTGTAGTTCATGGGGTGGTGAAGGTTGTGACATAGGATAAGGGGAAAGCATTGGAGTGTGGAGATGACAATTATTGGAAAAGTCTCATAGCAAAGTGACTGCAGAATGGTTGTTCTCTGGTGCAAATTCTGTGCATAGATCCCATTTGTCATATATGCTATTGTTGCAATCATTGCACAATGGACAACAGACTTAGTCATATTTCTTTCCTTTCCTATCTTATTGTGATAATGGATGCATCTTATCTTTCACTTTTCTTTATTCTTCACAGACCTGGCACAAGAGTGCATGGTAGGACTTGCAGCTCTGCCCTATTGGAGCTTAGGATCACTAGGTTCTGTTTGACTCTGAGACTCTCACCTGATCTGAATCTTAACCAATTTAGGATACAGAGATCTCCATCAAACTCCTCTTCATTTCCACTTTATGCCTTGATGGCATTCATTTCCCACCACCACATCTATGATGCAGTGCATTACTCTCATTTCTGCTCAGGGCTACACCCTACTTCCATTCTCTTCATCTCCACTCCACAGCCTTGACAGCTTCTCTTCTCTTTGATCCCTGCTGCTGTGCAGTGACTCATATCCTATCCCAGCTGTGCTGAGCTTGATACGCTACTGGCTAGTATAGACACTTATCTGAACTCCTTGATTGGTAGATACCCTAGTGTACAAACATGTACATATGTAGTTGTTGTCTATATATATCAGGAGACACTGAGGCTATGGTCCTTAGTCTAGTCTCTTGGAGATTTCCCTTCAAGCGACTTTTGACCTAAGTATTAGTGCAAACCTAAAGCTTCGCATCTTGCAACCTCACTATAAGGTTGTTTTAGCTATCATATCAACACATCATGTAATGATACATTGACCATATGTCTCCGACTGCTTGACAGTTGCAATGTGTCTGCACATGGAAACCATTGTGGTTGATCCAAAGAAAGACTGGCAATTCTTGATGGCCAGGCATCAGGAAATCTCTTATTGCATATTCTTGAGATAACCAGCTCTGACACTCACAAAGGGTTTCTCTCACAATCACATAAGTTCTTTTAACTGCTACATGCTCAAAATATGCTTGCATGAACTCACCTGCATGTTGATGACTCCCAGGTTCAACAGAGGGTGGATCATCCAACACTATGTTAACCAGGAAAGATTGTGAAAAATCAAGCAGAGGGATGCTTCTAGGGTGTGATTGCTCAATGGCTCCTCTACAACTTGGTGGAGAAAGTGAATTCTGAAAATGTGACAATAAGGGATAAGGATCAGGTGATGTGGAAGGTCTGCTATCATTTGAACTAGGGGAGCTGATTGGTCAAATGAGATGGGTGTTAACGTTATCCCTTGTTACACAAGGGTCCTAGTCATCTCTCTTGTCAGAGGCTTCTTTAACAACTAGAGTCCTATTAAGATCTTGGTGCATCTTTAGTGCATCAGCTTGTATCCTCTTCCTTTGGTCATTACCTTCTGGTTACCTTTACTCAGTAAAGAGGAGGCAAAACCAGACTATGACTTCACTAGAACTCTTGTATAACGCAGGATGATTGCATAGAACTAGCTAAGGTACATCGTTGTACAAGTAATGCTTTATATAGTATCCATAATGGTGCACGGACCAAGTGTTACCTGTGCTATATCAGTAAGGATCTGTGGTGAGGCATACATGCCTAAGTAATGTCCGTCTGAAGAAGGGAGCGTGTCTTTGGTCAGGTAAACATGCCTTCGGTAAGGCTGTGGAGAGGTGGGCAACATGCCCCATCCATGAGAGTGATCATCAAGTGAACCCGGGCATCATGCCCCGTTGTGAGAATGAGTGCTTCGTGTATATGGGCACTGCGCCCTGTCATGGA
This sequence comes from Tylopilus cf. pallidocervicolor, assembly GCA_038093935.1. NCBI lineage: Eukaryota > Fungi > Basidiomycota > Agaricomycetes > Boletales > Boletaceae > Tylopilus > Tylopilus cf. pallidocervicolor. The sequence goes on along the minus strand of JBBPTE010000048.1, from coordinate 1,174 downwards.
AGGGAATGTCATGTGGGCACAGGCATCATGTCCCATCGTGAGAGCGAGTGTTATGACATGGCTAGAATGACTGAGATCACAAATGCGGGTACTGTACCCCATTATGGGAGTGCGTGTTATGTGAATGCAGGCATCGTGTCCCTCTGTGGGAATGGTGGTTGTGTGGGCGACTAGGATTTCATAATGAGGTTCTGCCTCATGGTAATGAAATGGATCTGGATCAATGCTGTGGTATAGCCAGGATAGCCAGGATGACGTGAGATGCTGTGGCATAGCCTTGGTGACTTGGAATGCTGTGACATAGCCTCAGTGACTCGGAATGCTGTGGCATAGCCAGTACAGTTGTAGATCCTCCGTTCTCGTATGTTATGGTGAGTTTGTGATGTTGCTCTCCCTCTTCCACGAGGTTCCCATTGTTGATATTTCTCCTCTTCTGTGAGGTTCTTATTGCTGGTGCTCCTCCTCTTCTGCGAGGTGGTTATTGCTGATGCTCCTCCTCTTCTATGAGGTTCCTATTATTGATGCTCTTCCTCTTCTGCGAGGTTGCTGATGCTCTTCCTCTTCTGTGAGGTTGGTAGAGATGTTCTTGGTATAGTGGGTGGTCCTTCCTCTTGTTGGATAGTGTTAAGGAGTGAAAATGTTATGGGGTAGTCGGGTGTCCTGATGCTTTAGAGTCCTAGACAGGTGTAGTAGGCCTTGGAGTAACGTTCTGTAACAATGGGAGTGTTGCAACTGTTGCACAATGGACAACAGACTTAGTTGTATTTTCTCTCTTTATCTTATTGTGATAATGGACACATCTTATCTACTACCTTTTCTTTATTCTTCACAGACCCAGTACAAGAGTGCACAGTAGGACTTGCAGCTCTGCCCTACCAGAGCTCAGGATCACTAGGTTCCATCTGACTCTGAGACTCTCACCTGATCTGGATCTTAACTGATTTAGGATATGGAGATCTCCATCACCCTTCACTTCATTTCCATCTTATGCCTAGTGTTAACGTTATCCCTTGTTACACAAGGGTCCTAATCGTCGTCTCTTATCCGAGACTCTTCAGACAACTCCTAGCTTGTTTGCGAGACTTGTCATTCTAGACTGTTAGCCTTAGTCTCTTTCCCTTGGTCACTACCTTCCTAGTTGCCTTTACTCAGTTAAGAGGAGGCAAGCTCCTGG
>JBBPTE010000046.1:33492-44572 GCA_038093935.1 Tylopilus cf. pallidocervicolor | reverse complement strand
CACCAGAGGATTGTTCCTGTCTTCCCTCTTTCTGCAATATGAAATTTTGTCAAAACGCCTCGTTCCAGAAGCTATAACCTTCTTGGTCAACACTACACTACACCTTACCCCCCATTTATTCGCCAACGCCAAGTCACTACCCGGGAACTTTCCTTGTCCGGATTTACAATCCGCATGTTGCGAGTCGCTGGCGATTGACAAGTGCAAAGCCAAAGACCTTCGGTTCAGGAAACCTGACCTTGTTCACATGATATCGGCAAATTCTACGGAGCAATCCAGGATCGATGCTTTGGGGCTAACGCTCTGTCTGCTGGAACGATTCGCCGATATGTACAAGTCGCTGGACGGATTTATTGAGCTATACCAACCAATCAATCGCATACTATCAGGGTTGGAATGTGGAGAACTGTCTGGAGACGTCCAGGTATGGCCTCGAGGGCTTAGGTTATCATAAGTTGTTTAGACTGATATGCTTCAGTCACGAATTTCCTCATTAGAAAATAAAATAACCCGTTTACTCAAGTTTGCTGGGCAGTCCCGGAAACCGCTCCTGTTGCAGGCTCACAAGCCGATCCCCATCCCTTCGTACATCCCCAAATTCGAAACCAGTTCATCATCGTACATTCGGCGACAGGACCCGGATCGCGAGCGCAACGAGGCGGCCAAGTTGCGGTATCAGATTAAGCAAGAACGCAAGGGGGCTATTCGCGAGTTGCGCAAGGATGCCAAGTTCATTGCGGCTGTGGAACATAAGAAGCAGATGGAGAAAGATAGGACATATAAGGAGAGCATGAACAAAGCGTTTAGCTCGTTGGAGGGGGAGAGGGCGGAGCAGAAGGCAATGGAGAGGGAGAAAGCCAGAGAAAGGCGGCGCGCTGGTCGCAGGTAGTAGCCAGATTTGGTAATTTTGAAGCGCAGAGTACGCGACGCACTCGCGTTTTTTATTGGCCACGTTGATCTCCTCCGCCACTGAATGAACGACCCACCGTCTAGCTGTGTTCCAGCAACCTTCCAAACCCCGGACGGCAAGGATGCCGTCGCCCCGAAGCAGCTCCTGGAATTTCTGAGATCCTTGATGCAACAGCCGACAGGAGAGCCAGTCCACAACCAACCCTCCTGGGTTACTATGATATCGGGACTCGCTGACCAGGTTTATGGTCACTTTCCTTATTTCACGTCCATTAAACAAGGCACGATTAATGAACGCATCACACTCACGCATGTCTCGCTCGATGTCTTGGGCCATGTTTCGCACCAATTGCGGCCAGTCTGGTACGACGGGGAGGATCTCGTGAAGAAACTGTTTGTGAGGTTGCTTGCACTGTGTGTATCCGCGGAATCCTGGCTCGATGTGGATGGTGCCAGCCTAGCGGACCACCTGGACCCCACCACGCTGTATTCCAAGACGACCAACATTCTGGTGCACATACTGTGTCTGCTACTTGCTTCTCCGTTCAGGAGGGAGGTTTTCCAGAGAATCTTGGCCCATTCACTTTTATGGGACGTACTTGGCTTGACGCAGGGTGAGCAACATACGTTCTCGAGGTGTCGTTCTCGCCTCACAATAGCAGATATCTTAAGCAAGCCGCAGGACGAGTTTCCCTTGGATATTCATTTTTATTCAATGCCGCATTTGAGGCGAGCACCCACCAACAAAGTAGATACGCCCGTAGGATATCTCCATATAAATAACGCGTGGAACTCGTTCTGAACCCAAAGTAGGTCCCTCCAGATAATGCGGATATTATCAGACTACCAAACAAATCGTTCCTTGTCGTCTTCTGCAGTGTTGTCGCAGATGTCATTGCTAGGGTACTGCAGCAATCGGAGGACGTCCGGTGCTTCACCCATGATCTCTTGCGGCGTGTTGCGCGTATTGTTCCTCTGACGTTCTATTGTTGTTTTAGTTGTCCGACGTCAGACGCGGTGCGTTCACGATGCCTACTTCGCGCCCTTCAGGCTGCGCGGGTCGTGCTGTCGACGAGTACAAGCTTTCGGGATACTCTTGGGATCTTGTTCTCCCGCCTTCTGATCTATACACTGGAAGAAGGTCCCAGGAATCCGTCCCATCCCTCTGTGAGAGCGCTTGGTTCCTTTTTGTCGAACGAAGGAGACAGTCGCTTGAGACTGACCCCGTTTCACGCAACTGCTATCCTTGGTATCTTGACAAAAGAGGAATGGGGGGATGCTGGGATTGAACTCAGGGTCCGTATATCGTGTTGTGTATTTGATGTAGGATCGAAAACGACTGATCTTACAAGGTTCTTGCCTCCACGTTTTTGCGCAAACATCTCGATCAGTTGGATGGTGCGATTTTGCAAACCGTCACGAGCTTTTTCCAGGGGAATCGGTTGTATGATGACTGGGAGGGGATCGTCGCGGATGTGGTGATGCTGCAAACCGGTAACCGGGGCGTTCCTAGGCAGGTCTCACCGCCCGCTGGTAGTTGGCGCGTCCAAGCTACCAAAGCGCTTCGTGTGGTGGTTGATACGAAAGACCTCGTGTGGATGAACGACCTTGCTCTATCCGATCCTGAATTCGCGAGACGTGGTTTACAAGTGTTGAGGGAGCATAGCTCACAGAGGTAATCGATCTCCCGAAGCTTCATATCAGTGTTAACGGCCAAGTCCAGGTCTACCATTGTTAGAAGAGCCGTTGCTGATTACATCTCATCGATCGTCACGCAGTTGCCTTTCTGTTTCGACAAGGGCGTGCAACCGCTTCAGCCCGTGTTTTCGTTGCTGAGTGAGCTTATAGTTGGTCCTGCCGAAGAGGTGACGCCCGTTGTACGCGGCAGCACGTTTAGGGCGCTTTCAAGTATCGTCAAGCAGTATGCCGTCGACTTGCTTACCAACAATTACACCCTGATGCTGGAATTGGTTCAGCGTGGGTTATCTGACAAGGATAGGTCCTCGAGGCTATTGGCTGGGTACGTGTGCACTGATATATGGTCGAACGTGTACTCATCGAATCCCAAGTCAAGCTCTCGCTCAGCTTGTTAAAGCATGTGCAAATGACCAAGGGGGTTGGGTGCAGATGGAAGGTCTATTTATCCATCTCATTCACTTTCTTCACATGGGGACTCGAAACGCGATTAAAGAGACCGCATTGATTACGCTCGGACTGATCGGAACGTGCGTCAATTTTAAAGGATGCTAGAATGGATGTAGCTGACGGGTTCTAGCGATGCTGATCCACACATTCTTGAAGAGGTTGTCTTTCACCTGGTCTCGCAACTAGGTGAACATAACCCAGTGTTGAAAAGCACTGCATCATCACAGGTGAGCCTAACTTTGGAGTGTCGCACAGTCAAGCTAATATGGACATCAGCTGATTGAGCTAACGAAGCGGTACAAGAAGTCGCCGCAAGGATTCTTGTCACCTCTCCTTCCCCGGATTGCGCCCTTTGTCGTCACCCGCAAATGCACGAACCCAGAGCTGTTTGCGGAAATGTGTCAATTTTTAGGCATCTATCCAAACAGTTTCTTGTCCATTACGCGTCCGCATGCACTCCCTCACCTCTTTGCGGAACGTGAGGTTAGAGTACTCGAAGACGTCGCGAGCGAATTGGGCAAGAAACTGTCGATTCTATTTTTTGGCGACGCCTCTCGGATTCTTTCTCACGTATTTCGACTCCAAGGGCCAGGACAGATGAACCAAGCACTGGATTTCATCGTGAAAATAGTTCGAGCAGACGCCGACGAGGCCAGCCGACGGACGATAGATGTCAGGAGTATCATTCACAGTAACTTGCTGCCACTCCTAGCGGACTTGATAGTCGTGCTTGGGAACGAAAATCCTGACGATGCAGCATCCGTAAGCACATGATTGCATACCAAGGTTGGTAATGACCAATTTCTTTCTTTTGATTTCCAGGCTATCAGTGCATTGAGAAAAGTCGGCCGCATAATGTCTTCTGATCCGAGGTGTCAAGATAACAGCAACGCAGACGTGATCCACTTGTTGAAGTCCCACTCGCAGGGCATCGTATCTTTCATGAGCGAGATGTTGCAGGATCTTTGGGGAAAGAAGACGACGCTTGCCAAAAGGCAGATCATTCGAGCTCTTGGAGCGTTGATTGTGCACGTTCACGACGCGCTTCCGAGCGTTGTTCCTCAGGTAATTTACCGCTGAAGACGAATTCTATTGTTCTGACCACTCGTAGGTCATGGCTACACTCCAGACTATGTCACTGATCCCTGAGCTCACGGATGTCACATTGTCAACATGGCTCATATTCCTCAAGAACCTCTCTCCTCAGGACGTCGGGCCGCATATCGTGGCAACCAGCGCGACCATCGCGTCATTATGGCCTTCATTATCGCAAGTCGCTCGTGAAACTGCGAAAGAATGCCTTCGTTTCATCGTGTCCGACATCGGTGACTTATCAGGGGGGCATCTAGATGAGGTGGCCGACTTGAGGCGTATCCCGGAGCTGGAGGACATCCATCGAGAGCTCATGCGACGCAGGGCCTCCTGGGATCCACGTGAAAAGCTACAAAAGATTCTGGCGCAATTGAACAGCGACAACTATGCCATTACCCTACATTTCCTGGGAGAGCTGAAAACATTGATGTTGGTGGACCACCCTGATTTTGTTCGCGGTCTAGCCTCTGGGGATGCCTTCGATCCTTTGGTCGGAAGGATACAGTCGTCGTTGTTCCATATTGCATCTCGCGATGGGGATGATATTGAGGGACTGCGGTTGTTGGCCTTCGAGTGTATGGGAATCCTAGGAGCTGCTGATCCCGATCGTTGCGAGATTGGCTCAGACGACTCGCGCATGGTAGTGCGGAGTAACTTTACGGACGAAGGTGAGGCCGTCTTGTTCGCAATTCACCTCATCAGGGATGTCCTTGTCGGTACTTTTCGCTCTACCAGTGACATCAAATATCAAGGCCGCCTCTCTTATAGCATTCAAGAGCTACTCCGGTTCTGTGGTTTCACCTCCGCGCTCGTAGCACCAAAGAGCAATGTCCCCATCCCGGTCAAGGTACGCAACCGGTGGAGTAGTCTGCCGAAGCACATCCTCGAAACAATCACCCCCATGTTGGAAGGTCGGTTTCAAAACTCGGACAACCCACTTGTCCCACCCGAACGTCCGATCTATCCGCGACAGAACACTTACCGAGAATGGCTACAGCTGTGGGCAACGTACCTTATTTCGAGAGCATCCGGCGAGACTGCCCGAAGAATCTTCGGCGTCTTGCGGCCAGCTCTGAGGAACAAAGACGCTGGGGTGGCACATCACGTATTGCCACACGTTGTCCTAAACATTCTTTTGTCTGGGGAAGAGCTGGATGTGCAAGACATACGGGAGGAATTATTGGCTGTGCTCGAGGACCAAGTCGATGAACGTAGTACTTCCAGCGCGGACAAGAAATTTCTCAGTGCACAAGTTGGGTCCTTTCCGCAACTTATTGCTGGTAATTAAGGATGACAAATGATTTAGGTCGTTTTTATGCTTCTCGATCATGTTAGCAAATACGTGCGCATTCTCCGTCAGGATATCAGTTCCAAGAAGGCGGAAGGTAACAAGCGCTCACGAACAAATATTTGCGGGTCGCATAGCGAAGACCAGCTTGTTCGAATTGATTCCATGCTTTCCAGCATTAACCACGACCTGATGGCTAAAGCCGCACTCAAATGCAAGGCATATGCGAGATCTATGATGAATTTTGAACGACAAATTGTCGCACTTCGAGAACGAGATACGCCTGCGTCGACAAGGGAACTTACCCCCCATTATGAACGCCTTCACGAGATATATGCTCACCTCGATGAACCCGATGGGATGGAAGGAATATCTATGCTCATCCTTTCGCCATCTTTAGAACACAAGATCCGACAACACGAGAGCACGGGACAATGGACTGCCGCACAAAGTTGTTGGGAAGTGTGTCTCCAGCAGTCCCCCGATAACCTCGAGTTTCATCTAGGTCTCTTGCGTTGTCTGAGAAATCTGGGTCACTATGGTTCGTGTCGCATGCGCCCTTGTGTTCCGTTCGAGTAAAATTACGATTTTTTTTCAGACACGTTGAGAACCCACATACGAGGTGTGCTTGTTCGGAATCCTGATTGGGAATCCGCACTGGCAGGCTTTCAGGCTGAAAGTGCGTGGATGATGGGTGCCTGGGACGATCTGCAACAAATCACTGCCAACGATGAGTTGACGTCACCGTATATTATGAAAGCGCGCGTTCTCCTAGCCATGCGGGCAGGCAATGCCAACGACGTAGCTTCCGCATTGTCCAACACGCGCGCTGTCTTGGGCGCACCGATCTCAGCAGCTGGAGCTAAAGGGTACCGCCAGTCTTACGACGCGTTATTGGATCTCCACATGCTCCACGAGATGGAGCTCATCTACGATGCAGTCTCTACGAATGTTCCGCGTTCACAAAGTCGGCGAGAGGCGATAAATTCACTCGGCACTTCTCTTGCTGCGCGGTTTGACGCGATCCTTCCTAATTTCCGCGTCCGACAAGCAGTTTTGAGCATGCGGCGTACTGCGTTTGCACTGAGGTCAGGAATGAACCCTTGTCACAACACCCCTAGATTGACCGTTGTTTACAGTCCGAATACGACGCCTTTGATCAACAAGGAGATTGGTCAGTCGTGGATTGCAAGTGCCAAGATTGCGCGTAAAGCTAAGCAATGGCAAACTGCTTACTCGGCCACGCTTCAAGCTCAACAAAGTAATGCCCGGTTCTACTTTATGGAGAGTGCAAAACTCGTCAAGGCAACGGGTGAACCACTGCGTGCGCTCCAGGAGCTTGAGAACTCGATGCGTTTGAGTGGTCTGGTGGAAGATCCAGACATGATTGATTTGACGGCCAATGAAGACGCCGAATTAAAACGTATGAGGGCCAAGGCGAGCATTTATTGCCATTTTTCTTTTTGAAAGTGACGCTACCTACGCTGTCGTAGACTCATATTTTACGGGCGCGTTGGATGAACGAGTCGGATCGATACGAGCCTTCGCAGCTCCTGAAAGCATTCCAGACTGCTTCGAACCAGGGAACGATGATAGAGAGCGCATCGTACCATCTTGGACGATTTCATGACCAGTCCTTCAAGCAGCTCTCCGCACCAGATGATGAGCGGTATGCGAGAGTTTATTCTCTCACAGTAAGAAGGATTGATTTGGGTTTCAGGGGCATTCGCATGAACGCGCATACAGTCAGAAACTACGCTAAAGCTGTGGGCTTGGGCTCGAAATACGTCTACCAAGCAATACCACGCATGCTTACGCTTTGGTTAGACCTTGGAGAGAACCCGAAAACAGCTACCCATCCAGTCTTCTCGAAGATTCATACCGCCATATGTCAGGCAGTGGAAAGCGTTCCGGCATATAAGGTGCGTCATCTACTGACACGTATTTTGTTACCGCTGAACCTCGTATCAGTGGTTTACGGCATTCCCTCAAATTGTTTCAAGGGTGGGACATACTAATCAAAAAGTGTTTCTCGTTTTGTCAAGGATCATCAGCAAGGTCATCCGTGAATACCCGCACCAGGCGTTGTGGCTCTTTGCATCCGTCGTCAAGTCCACCAAGCCTAACCGGGAGATGCGTGGACGAGCGATACTGGACGCTCTTCGGGTAAGTCTCTTCCTATGGCAGACTGTCACCGCTAGCCTATTCATCAGAATGACCCCGCAAATGCTGACACGGACCTTCCGATGCTCATTACGCAATCACACGCGATGACGGAGGAGCTACTGAAATTGTGCAACCACCATATCGATGACGAGCGCAAGACACTTAGCATGAAACGCGAATTTCCGATGCTGGCATCACTGGGAAAGTCGAGACTACTCATCCCACTACAGGAATCGCTTACTGCAAATTTACCGCCTGCATCTTCTACGACAGAGAACTCGACACATACTCCTTTTCCGAGTGCAGCACCTACGTTCGAAGGTATGACCACATCCTTCTGGCGTGACACCGGGACAAGAGTCATGACTCGTGCTATGTCATAGAGTTTTCCGACGAGATTGAAATCATGCGTTCGCTCGCGAAACCACGTAAGATCACGATTCGTGGATCGAACGGACAGACGTATATGTTCCTGGGTAAACCCAAGGACGATCTTCGGAAAGACGCTCGGTTGATGGATTTCAACGCGATCATCAACAAATTGTTAAAAGCGAACTCGGAGTCTCGAAGAAGGCAGCTTCGTAAGTTTTTTCGATGTTTGCAGTGGTTGGTGCTCACCCCTTAATGACCCAGATATCCGCACATATGGCGTGGTGACGCTCAACGAGGAATGTGGCTTTATACAATGGGTTCCAAACACCATTCCCATTCGTCCCGTGTTAATGCGGTACTACGAAGCAAAACGAGTCAAGAGCTGGGTGTGTGTACTTATTTTTTTCTTCAGGCAGTTTACTGATAGCGTCACATTAAGTCCTCTGAGTTGAACGAAGTTTTCAGAAAGATCAAGGAGGCGACAGACAGGGACGCTGCAGAGCTGTTCGTGACAAAGGTTCTACCGACGTTTGTTGTATTCCTTTTTTTTCGGGGTGGAGACTGAGCCCGAATATCTTTCCCAGATTCCCTCCAGTATTTCACGAGTGGTTTGTGGAAACCTTTCCTGAACCATCGGCCTGGCTGGCCAGTCGCTTGGCGTATGGGCGTACGGCAGCAGTGATGTCGATGGTCGGATTCATTCTCGGGTAAGCCGCCCTACTAGCCTAGACCTGACCGTCGTTGCCAATGAACTCGCAGACTGGGTGACCGACACTGTGAAAATATCCTGCTTGACACCAACACTGGCGATGTTGTGCACGTCGACTTTAACTGTCTCTTTGAAAAAGTACATTCTCGTCTTCTTGTGCGGCTCGCGCCATTTACACTTGTACATAAAGGGCAAGACATTGGAAGTTCCGGAACGCGTGTCATTTCGCCTGACGCAAAACATGATCGACGGGTTGGGCGTGACGGGCGTTGAAGGCGTATTTCGCATCGCGTGTGAGATAACGATGCAGTTGCTCAGGGATAACAAGGACTCGTTGATGAGTGTTCTTGACGCGTTTATTCATGATCCACTGGTTGAATGGGAGGACGAGAAGCGTAAAATGGTGAGCGACGCGGACCTCGCATTTTCTTGACGAGACTTGATGAGAGAACAACGCAGGAGCGCGAACGACGTAATGCCGTCAAATCCTCGGCGGATCTGCGCCACTTGGCTAAGAACGCACTTCGCCCAATCGAGCGGAAACTGAGAGGGGTTTATTCACCGTCCAACATTAAATCTCGAAATCATAGCAGTAGTGGGTCAGGAAGTGGTGAAGAACGAGAGATTTCGACGAGTAATTTAGTGGAGATGCTGATTCAAGAAGCGACCGACGATGGGAATTTGGTATGTGATTGTGATCCTTTGCCCTCAAGACTACTTACGGAGGCAATGCAGGCCAAAATGTATCCTGGATGGGCAGCGTGGCACTGAAGGTAGCGAAACATACAGTGGACGCGCTTTAGTTTCAAAAATTTTATCTTGTTACGGTTTGCTTATGGTGTTCAGAATGGACACTCGGTTCTACTGGTTCACGCAAAGTAAGATGTGCATCCAACGACATGCATTGAAGGAAATGAGAGGCGTATGCGCGTGCTTAATCCTTTTTCATCGGCTTGGACTGCAAGCAGACATCGCGTTCATGAGCATTCCGAATATGTGCGTCATTAAAAAGGGACATACAAAGGCGAGCGAGTAGATGCCATAGGCAGTACCAGCCATGCCGACTGCGTAGATGCTAAAGTAAATCCCTGTTACGAATTGATTATATGAACATGCTGCTCGGGGTTGGTCCATAGAGCCAAGAGAATGTACCTAGGTAGAGCCTTGCCCTTGGTGGCCGCATGTATATGGGCAAATGGGAGGACTGGAAAGCGGTGGCTGAGCAAGGGTTGGAACGTTTCACGAGGCCAACATACTTGGAACGCCCTTTGCTGTTCTAGCACGGTGTTGGGACCTATAGGAGGTTTAGAGGCATTATTGTTGATGGAGATGGACGTACGGTTGACGAGCGAGTCTACAAACATGGTGAGGGCGGACGATGTGGTCTTGGTTTTCTTCGGATGTGTTCGGAGAGGATAAAGAAATCGTGAGAAAATATATCGTCTACAGCGCGTCTAGTGCTACAGCATGTACCAAGTAGTAGGGGTTGATGCAGATGTCCATACCTTGAAAGCAAACATGTCGCCGAATCGCTCTCCGTCTGGTTTCAGTCATAACAACCATTCAGACCTGCCTTCTACATCATTGAAATACACCATTACTCACGTATTTCTTCCAGCCAAGTCCAAGGGGTACCGCTTCTCGGACGATGCTGTAGAAAGCGACCGCTGTCTAGCTCGAGCGGTGTGCGCTACTGCACATGCTCACAGAGAAATGATTGATGATACTTTCATGCCTCAGTGGTGCCATATCACAAGGATGCTAGACAACTTGCTAGCCTCCGTCCAATCCCAGCGTCCAGACAAACTGCACGTCATTTCTCAGCTGCGCAGAATGCACACAGGAGGTTTGCTTCTAATTTCCCTGCGGACTTATTCTGACAGTCCATAGACATCCTTGCGTGTTTTAATCGAACTCAAGGTGCTGCAGTCATCTTCAGGAAGCAGGATTGCTATACTTCGTGCGAGGCCTTCCAGACATCTTGGGACTCAACTTCAAAACTGGAGGGTTTGTATGAGTATCCAGAATGGGCCGTCAAAATCCCCAGCGGGATATTCCAAAACCAGTACTTTCAATCCGAACTGGCGAACTTCCTGCTTTACCTGGACGACATTTCTGAGACCCACACGCTTTCAGAAGACTGTGCGACGTACACCACACTGCTTGCTAGCATCTTACGAAGTGTTGGTTGCAGCACTGAGGTACCTCGTATCATCAAACGTGTGCACACTCATTGCACGTTTGGGTCACGATCGCCGCTTTGGCTTCTTATCAAGATTGCAATCCAGACATCCCTTAATCATGATGGTTCTGGGCACTTCTGTTACAAAGTATTTATGTTGCACTTTATGTGTAACCTTGCGGGAGATGCAATTGCTGCAAATCTTTCTGGAGATGTA
>JBBPTE010000045.1:40207-50305 GCA_038093935.1 Tylopilus cf. pallidocervicolor | reverse complement strand
AGCGACGATGCCTCGTTTTGGGACTTTGGATCGGGCCGAGGCGCCTCGACCTTTACCCTTGTACACAAACTGATCCGACCAGGGAACATGACGAATCCATTCTTCGATGAGGTCGTAGAGGGTTTTGTACCGGGAAGAGACGGTTCCAGGGGCGAACGCGAAGCGGGCAGCGAGCGTGCGTGAGAGCTCTTTGAGATGTGGGAGGGGGGCACGTGCTTCGGCCTCCAGGCCAAGAATGAGCAACGCGCAAGCGGTCGGGGGTGTGGGAAGGCTGGCGAGGGCTAAAGGCGGCGAATGATGTGATATGATCTGGGACAGCGATGTTGCTGTGCGAACGGCTGCATGCAGTGAGAGCGGAGAGAGGACGGAGACGAGGGACATGGGAAGCTGAGAAGGGGTGGGTGGAGCCAAGGTTTCGGGATGGATGACAGACTGAAGATGGGCGTGGAGGACGGGAAGATGTACGGCAGGATCTGTGGCATCGAGAGAGAAATCAAGGAGGGACACCACGGACTGAAAGGCGCGTGCGAGGGACACGGGGGAATCGTCGAGGAAGAAGGCAATGTCACGGAGGGAATCCGATCTGTGTGCCTCGCGGAGGGCGATGGCGATGGCGGCGCCAGCGGTGAGTTTCGCCCTTCGTCCCCATCTGTAATTTCCCTTTGTCATTGCCTGTGTGAATATGGCTTCGGCGCGTGGGGACAGACCGGGGTTGCTTAGCCTCGAGAGCACGGCGCGGATGAAGGTGCCCATGGCGATCTGGGGGTGGTGTTAGCACCGGATATGATGTCGAGACATGTCGCCGTACCGTGTTCTTTCTGTCGCGGTCCTGCCTTGTCTGTGCGAGATGCCAGCCCCTGCTGGTGCGGGGACGCGAGTACGACGTGGTCGGATGGCCATTGTGGTCGGCGAGGACGGCCTGGGACGGGTTCGCGAGGGTGCCACAGTCCGTGCAGACGACGGAACCGGCGTCGTCGTGGGCGAGACGGACGGCGCCGCACGCAGGACAAGGCATGGACGTGGGGTACCCCGGAAACTCTGTTTTCGCCGTGTTCAGGGTCTCGCCCCTGAGCACCGAGAGGCCTCCCGTTTAAATAGCCCGCCTCGTCCGATCTCTCGCCTTTCATCCCTGCCCACCATGTCCACCCAGACCAGCGTCAATTTGGACTTTGAATCCAAGGGCTCCACCCATGTCCGGCGCAGGCTCTCCACCACAGCTGGGGAGAAACCCGCGCACAAATTCTCCAGCCTCACAGTGCGTCCCCATCACCCATCCGACAACATCGTCCTGATCTGTTTATCTAGCCCATGTGGGCTGGCGTCGCCGGCGTGATTACCGGTGGCAAGTCGTTCGAGATCGCCATCTCCGTTCACGACTCCGTCTATAGCACCGACTTCGCTTCCGCTGTTCTGCCGTACAGCCCCAACAACCCCGCAAAAAACGCGTCCGATATCGAGAATCACGTCCTCGACACCTTCAAAAAGTTCTCCCACGAACACGTCTGCAAGTTCCTCGGTGCTGGTGTCACGCTCAGCCTCCTCAAAGAGGTACGCATCTCGTCATGGTCGATTGTTGCTTCGTGTGCTCACCGATGCCGTCAGGCCCCGAACTTGTGCACCCGTCTATGGCTCGAACTGGACATCGTGCCCGTCGTCTTCAACATAAAACCCTTCCACACCGATTCCCTCACTCGCCCCAACGTCAAGCACCGCATCTCTTCCACCACCGGCTCATATGTTCCCTCCGGCGCAGAGACCCCCACCGTATACGTCGATGCCTCCCCCCTACTCGATCAGGACAACATCCAAGCAGGTGTCGCTACCAAACTACCCATCCCCCGCACGCTGGATGAGCAGGCAGATTCTGCCGCACGAAAATGTCTCATGTACTACGGTCCCAACAACAACCCCCGTCTGAGCATCGGCCCCCGCAACCAAGTCACCGTCGATCAGGCTGGCAAGATCCATCTCATCGATGATCTCGACGTATACCGCAAGAGCGTCGGTCAAGGCACCTGGAACGCCGTGATCAAGCTTGCGGATGAACTCCGCGAGAAAAAGGTCAAGATCGGTTTCTTCTCGTCTACCCCTCAAGGAGGTGAGCCATCTAAATTTGGTCCCGTGAAAGCCTCTGATCTCGATGCTTTCTTGATGATGTGATCCAGGTGGAGTCGCACTCGTGAGTTACCCCACACGAAAGGGAAATGATTCATTATCGCTCACCCACGATTGTTTGCAGATGCGTCATGCTCTTATCAGGTTCTTGACCGCATTGGATGTGGACGCCGCATGGTGCGCCTCATTCCCTTACTATCTCCGATTTCCATCGCGTTCCACCCCTGACCGTTCCCCCAAACAGGTATGTCCCGAACCCGTCGCCGAGCGTTTTCCGAACGACAAAGAACAACCACAACATCCTGCAAGGAGTCGCAGCTCCCGACCTACGTCTCACGGACGAAGCCAAGGCTCAGTTCGACGCCTGGATCTTGAAAAACGGTCTGAGATGGACTGCCGAAGGCGGACCACTCGCACCAGGTGGAGTCGACGTTGCCTTCATTGGTAGCTCCTCTCGTCCATATGCTGGTGCCTTCACTGACATTACTTTTAGATGATCCGCAGATGCCCGGTCTCATTCCCCTCATCAAGAAAGTTAGACCCGAGCTTCCGATTGTCTATCGCTCACACATCGAGATCCGCAGCGATCTCGTTCGACAAAAAGGTTCCCCGCAGGAAGGGGTCTGGCAATATCTGTGGAAGAACATTCAGCTCGCCGATTTGTTCATCAGCCATCCTGTCAACAAGTTTGTCCCCAGCGACGTGCCCACTGAGAAATTGACTCTCCTTGGTGCTGCCACCGACTGGTAAGCCGTCGGACTTTGGTTATAATGTATCCTCATTCACATATGCGCCCGCGGAACAGGCTCGATGGATTGAACAAACATCTCAACCCTTGGGACTCGCAATACTACATGGGCGAGTTCCGCAGCCTGTGTGCCAAAGAGCGGATGCACGAGCTTGGGTGGCCTCGCCGCGACTACATTGTACAAGTGGCACGGTTCGATCCTTCCAAGGGTATCCCCAACGTCATTGACTCCTACTCTCGCCTTCGCAAACTCTTGAAGGAAGCAGGAAGGAACGATGAAGAGACGCCTCAGCTCTTGATCTGTGGTCACGGTGCTGTCGATGACCCGGATGCCAGCATCATATACGACCAAGTCATGAACCTGATTGCTTCCGATGATTACAAGCAATACATGAAGGATATCGTTGTCATGAGGCTCCCACCGAGTGACCAACGTACGTTCTCGCGGGTTTTCGTCGTGATCCACTCATTGATCAGCCACGACAGTCCTGAACGCCCTCATGGCGAATGCCAAGATTGCCCTCCAGCTCTCGCTGCGCGAAGGCTTTGAGGTTAAAGTGTCCGAAGCGCTCCATGCCGGCATACCCGTCGTTGCCTCTCATACTGGCGGTATACCCCTCCAGATCGAGCACGGCAAATCAGGATACCTGACTGAAGTGGGCGATAACGACGCCGTCGCAAAATACCTCTTCAACCTCTACACGGACGATGCGCTCTACGCCAAGATGAGCCAGTATGCGGCGACGCACGTTTCGGACGAGGTCAGCACCGTCGGAAACGCTGCGGCGTGGTTGTACCTCGCTGTTATGTACAGCCGTGGTGTGAAGATCCAGCCCAACGGGGCGTGGCTGAACGATTTGCTCAGAGAGGAGACTGGTGAGCCGTACCTGCCAGGCGAGCCTAGATTACCTCGCGGCTCTCTACAGCTGCAAGGATGAATGGCCCTGAAATGAATGTGTTGTTTGTACGAGTGGTTCAATGCTGTCGCCGCATCGTCTTGCAAACAAAAAGATCTTGTACCTGCACTGATAGAAGATCTTGTACGAGTATACCATTGTAGAATGTAGATCTTGACCTAGAGCTGATGTTGCGTGAATTGATATCGGTACTCTCTACTGAAGAGTTGTCTTGAAAAAGACAGGTCCGCCCGATGACAGATTCGACATTTGTATTTGTGCAATCGGCCCGGGTGCGAGTTCACTGCAGCGGCGCCGCATCGGCTAAACTGTCCGATTTTTACAGACTGGGCCGTCGGGAGAATGTAGAGTACTTGCTTGAGGTATTGGTGGATTATGTATGCTCTCTTTAGCCGCTATCTGTTGGGCTGCGCAGCGTCGGAGCGCTCCGAGTAAAAAGTCTTAATTCAAGATGGGCTGTACGAGGTGGCCGTGTTTTGTCCAGTGCCTTGATCATGAAATTCGGCCTTTTGTCCCTTCGCTCTGTCTCGCCACCCTCGAAAGATTCACCGCTGACCACATCCACCCCAACCATTTACTTTCGCCGGCACCCATGATGGAGGTCGACATGCAATCCCCGCCTTCGACGTTTCGTCCGATGTCTTTTGCCATCAAACGACCCCGTTCGCCTGGGTCGCCCACTCAGGAGCGACAAATCGTGCGTGCTCGAGTATGGTCAGAGTCTCTTCGCGTTTGCTCATTACACCTTGAATGTGCTACTGCAGAAACGTCTGACGCTCGCCCCGCTCGGTACAGAGGGCCATAGACGCCGCTCGTCCACAGCATCGGAGGGGGTGGCGGACGGTCGAATGGCCAACCAAGACGACTGGGTCAGACAAGCCAGGGAGCTTTCCATTACGAGTCCGTTGTCGATCACGCCTGGTTTCCCGCCCACGATAAATGGGAGTGCCACCGTGGCGCAGAGCAGGGCCGACGAACACATGGTGAGTCCTCTCTCCGACACGCGCGCAGAGGGTGTTTGCACACGATGCTCAAGACGGGGCTGGGCCACAGGCTGTCGACGACGAGGAGTCACACACGCTACGTGCACACGTACATCCCGGCACCGCACGACCGTGGACGACGAGAAGTCATCTGCCTTTGATACACATCACGACGACGTCTACACCACCGCTCGTGTCTGTACCGAATGGACTGCATGCGCCGTCGCCCGCACCGTTTAGCGTGCTCACCGAGCCACCGTCGTCCTCGAGCGAGTCGACATCCTCGACGTCGTCGATATCGGTGACGCAGACGAGCGTGGGTGCGAGCGCGGGCCATACCTACCCTCCAGATATCTTTCTCTTTCCGGCGACCCCGTCGGAAACACCGTCTCACCAGCACCAGTTTGGACACGAATACGCTGGGGAAAGCGTGTCTGGGCCTCTTACTCGGATGCGGGATCAGAATCTGTCCTTGTCCCCCCTGACTCGGACCCAGGATCGGGTAGATGGAGCGGGTTCGCCACGACCATCGAGGGCGCCTGACATGCCGATGTCCTCGAGTAGAAAACACCGCGTGACCATGGGACCGCGTGCTGACTGCGTGAAATGTAGAACCGGGGTTAGAGGGCACTGGATGCATTTTGATTGAGAGGGTGTCCGCCGTCGCCGTCGCTCGTATACCATACCTTGTTATTCATATTGCTACATGTATTACCGAACGAAATAGCCCCTGATCGTAGACAAGCTCAACAAGGCATAACAAACCGATTTGGACTCGAAAATTTGAGTCGAGGGGTGGAACATGTCGACGACGCTGCCTTTGTTTTGGAAGTTGTCCTCGGCCTCGAAAAAAGAGCGCATCGACGCGTCTGTCAGGCTCGTCAGCATTCTGGAACAATTCCAGGCTCAACATGTCCCACATGCCCAGTCAGATGGCTCAGACTACGAGGATGGAGACGGTTTGGACGCGTTGAACTCGCAGGACGTTTCATATTCGATACGGCGGCTCGTACGAGGTCTCGCGAGTCCCCGAGAGAGTAGCAGACTCGGGTTCAGTGTGGCCCTCACCGAGGTATGTCCCCATTCTCTAACAAACGTCCGCGCATGCAACAGATCTCTTGTCGCAGCTGCTCTCTCGGATCGACACCGTCACCTGTGCACAGGTGATCACGCTCATCGTCGACTCTACGAAACGGTCGGGGTCCATGAGCGGGCAGGAGGAGAGGGACGTCTTGTTTGCACGGCTGTTTGGGATCGCTGCCGTCGTACGCTCCGGGTTGCTCGTACGCCAAACACCGCTGCGTGGCGCCTCCTCGTCCTCGTCGACCGCGCCCGTCTCGAGCCTGGACACGTACGAGTCCGTGGTCACGTACCTGTTGGAGATCAGCGACGCAAAATCGTGGTTGAGAGAGAGCGCTTGGTGGACGATCGGGTTGGCTGTCGACGCGGTGCAATCGTCGTCGGTGCCGTGGAAGGCCGCGGCGCTCGAATCGACGATTCATACGCTGTATGCCAAGGACGAGGACGGGTTTTGGACGTCGGACAAGGTCACGATCGTGTTGAAACTGCAGCCTCTGACACCGAACCATGAGTGGGAGAAAACGCTCGCTCCGGTGTTCAAGGGACGCAACATCTTTGCGCCCAATAACCTCTCGTCTCTGGGTAGGATACTGAAGGTCGGTTCGTGGTGTGTGCGATCTGGAAGGGAGTGACTCATCTGCATGTAGGAGTCCTCCGTCGACGACGAAGACACCTCGAATTCGGGCACTGGATCGTGGAAGCCCCAACTTCACGTTGCATGGGACGTCATATTCGATCGACTGCTCCCCCCATCTGGCTCAGAACACGTTCCACAGGGTTCTTTTAGCGAATTCTTCCGAATAGTCGTGGATGGTAAGCACATATATATCTCATTTTGGTTACCGTAAGGCCTCATGCACTGAATAGAGTCCCTGTTCTCCTCGTCGTCGTCGCCCGAGAGAAAATACTGGGGATTTCAAGTGTTCAAAAAGGCTCTAGAACGAGTCAAGGCGACCGAGCTACCGATGCTCTTTACCAAAAATCTCATGCGGAACTGGATCAATCACCTTTCGAACAAGGATCGTTATCTGCACAAAATCTCGCTTGACGTGGTATGTTATGTAGATCACTCGCTTGTTCGCGGGGTCGTTCATGTGTAGTCATAGGCAAAGCATATCCAGACGCTCGTCCAAACCTCTCCGTCGCTCGGATTTCCGCTGATTCTCCAACTGACCGGCGTCAATGGAAGTGGGCAATTTGATAAACTGACACGGACGAAAACCATCGAGTCCATATTATCAGTCATGGACAGCGCCGGCATCAAAAGTTATATCCTTTCCTTACTCGAGCAAGTGAACTCGCCAAAGGACGTCAAAGAGTAGCGTATTCTCTCTCTTTGGTGCGCATACAAGGGAGCTGAAATACAGCACCCCAGGGAACCTGCCGCAGTTGATTCCCGGAGAATGTGGATCGCGGACCAATTTGCAGCACTCGTTCGCAACGGGTCAATCCCGAAAAATGACGAATGGATACAAATCGTACTTGATTTCTACATCGTCCATGGCCTATTTGTCGTTCGCAAAAAGTCTGAGGACAGACCCATGCATGGGGTACGTTGTAAACCCATGTGTCGCGTATGTGTAATCACTGACGATGACGGACTAGTTGCCCGTAGCCCCTTCACCGCCTTTCACAGAAGCTGGTCAACAACATTGTCGGGAGAGACTGCTTAGCTGCCTCGGTGTACTCAACGGTCACCTTACGGTCGTGAAGCAAGGTTTGTCCCCCTTTCAGCGATATTACATGACTTTATAACATACATGACAGACGAACACACGCGCAAGGAGGCGGGTGTTGCATCTGACGGAGAGTTGTGGCTATCCAAGGCACTTGGTACGATCGCCTCGTTGGACAAGGACTCCAAATACGTCAAGCCACTCATACATGTCGACGAAGAGGTCCAAGCTACCCTTGCCAAGACAGAGGCAACTATCGGCCAACTGAGAAAGGTATGACCCCCATCTTTGTATTTCTCCAGGATTTGAACTCTGGTCGCATTAGTCGGACGAGGACAAACGGGGGGTTGCAAGAGGGTTCGAGCTGATCCTCTCGTCGTTCCTACTTCAATGTCGCTGCGGCGAGGCTGACAGCCTCGAGAACCTCGAGGTCCGTATCGTTTCGTTTCCATCACGTTTGGACTCATCAGCAACAATCCTTACGCTCAGGCTATTCTCCAGGCGACTTCCAACATGTTCTCGGGTGAGACATCACCGAAAAAGTCAAAGAAATCGACATCCCAGCCCGCACCACCTTCCGAGGACGAGCCCGCGCCGATAGATATCCTCGTGGACGCCATCATCGGCTTTTTAGAACATGCGAGCGCGTTCACGCGTTCGGTAGCCAATGAGTCCTTTGCGCGCGTCACGCGTGCCGTGCAGGGGAGCACCGTAGATTTGATTCTTAGCGTGCGTGGTTGGCTTTTGTTTTTACTTTTCGAACGGTCGTCATGACAGGATCTTGTTAGCAATTGGAACGAAGGGATCCGGGCGAGTTGATCGAGGACGACGAGGAGACGAGTAGTGGCGATGGTAACGATGACGGGAGTGACGAAGAAGAGGACGAAGATGAAGAGGAGAACACTGGGGATGCGAAATTGGGAGAGAGCGACTCTGAAGAAGGGGACGACGAAGCTGCGGACGAAGTTCGCAAGAAAATAAAGGAGGCACTGAAGACGAGCGGGGTGGACGTCGCAGAAGATGATTCAGAAGAGGATTCTGATGAAGAGCTCATGGACGACGAGCAGATGATGGCTCTTGACGACACCCTCGCAAACATCTTCCGTACCAGGACGAACGAACGAAAATCCAAAAAGGGTTGGTTGACGCTTTCTCGGCGTGTTTTTTGCATGCTCAAGTGATGTCTAGGGAATGCGCAACGGGAAGCAACCCACTTCAAAAACAGAGTCCTCGATCTCGTGGACATCTTTATCAAGCGGGAACCTCAAAGTCCCCTCAACGTTCGCCTTGTCATACCATTGGTCGAACTCGCGACCAAGAGCAGCACGGACGAACGTCAGCTGTCCGACAAAGCGGGCGGCATCCTCAAAAGCCGACTCGTCAAATCAAAGGACTTGCCTGCGACCGCACTGCGGGACGAGGTCGAGCCGGTCCTCCGCGAAGTGCATCGACGAGCACAGAGAGCACCTGCGTCCGATGCTCTGGCAGTGCTCAGCCAAGCCAGTCTCTACTTGTGCCGGATCCTGGTATCCTTGAACGAGGAAAACGTCGCCATCCAGGTCTATCAAGAATCGTTTGACGGCTACATGTCCCGCAAAGCGTCGCAACTCGCGTTTAGCTTCTTCCAAGACTTGGCGCGCCGTTTCCCTACGCTGGGATGGAAACTGCGAGATAAAGTCTTGGAATCGTCTTTCAAGGCGGTCAATCTATACCGGAGATGTCAAGCGTTTCAGCTTTTACATGTCATATCGAGCCAGCCGGACAAGGTGTGTGCAACTTGCTTGTTGGAGCGCAGTCGATGGTGGCTCACCAACCATAGGGAGAAGAGCCAGCGGCGATCGCCACGTTCCACAAGAAGTTGCAAAAGGCGATACTTGACCTGATTACCTCTTCGATCGACGACGATCACGGCTTATCACCGGCCCAAGTAAAGGACCTTCTGAAGCTCATCCTGTCCTGCATCCGTCAGATGCGCAAGACCGAGTCGACGGGCGTCCAAGTTTGGGACCCAACTGCGTGGAAAATGCTCCAGGACCAATTGTCCTCGAGCAATCGTTTCAAATCGTCATCGTCGGTGCTGAACATGTGCCGTCAGGTGGAGTCCCTTGCTGCTCAGTGCAAGCAGACAGTCGGGGAGAAGCGCAAGGCGGAGTCAGACGAGGCAGCAGAGACTGATCCATCGATAAAATCCAATCGAAAGAAACAAAAGAAAAGTAAATCATAACATGCAATCCGATGCATAATTAATCTTCATACGTCGTTCTTGTCCTTGGAATAGGTGTGTATCGATAAGTCGGGCATTTGAAAGGTATTAAATCAGCCCTCCTGCCCTGTGTACGACTATTTTTCCTTCATGTGCCGCATTGTGATCTAGTCCCAAGTGAAGAGACATGGCCGGCAATGGCAAGTTAGGATGAATGGTCGGGGTACGGCGATGATTTTAGCAGAGAAGGGCATGGTTCGCCATCTACGCTTCCACAGGCGATAATAACTTCGTACGAAGTACCTGGAGCGCGGTAGGCTCACGCTTTGCGAGACATAGCTCAATAAGCTGTGCACATCGTCTTGCTCTGAGAAGT